>JAHWFP010047899.1:0-41830 GCA_023313725.1 Lithobius niger | reverse complement strand
CATCAGCTTTTTTTTCCGCGGCTTTTTTTTCCAAGGCTTTTTTTTCCATCAGCTTTTTTTTCCAGGCTTTTTTCCGCGGCTTTTTTTTCCCAGGCTTTTTTTTCCGGTCACGGGCCCAATATCCCGAATTTGAGGACAAAAATATCCCCCAATATCTCTGAATCCGGGAATAGCAAAAGAAATGAAACTGGAGCAAACAGCGGCTTTGAAATGTGGAAGCTCTTCTCCAATACCTTTACTTGTTTTTAACAAAAACTATAGTGAAAGATTTCACAATCTTTCACCTTTCGATGCGCAATTTTCTAAAAACTGGCTCAGGTAAGACAGTGGCAGGGGAGGGGACAACCACTTCCCTGCCCCTACCACACTGTCATGCAAGCAGTTTCTGATTGCCAGCAACAGTTATTTTATCCCAGTTCTCCGTACTGCACACACCATTTTGTCCAAATGTTGGTTAACCTCTATACGTGCCTGGACGAACTACCCATCTTTATTCAGTAGCTTGCTATTAGCCCAATTTTTGCAGGGCCGCCACTTACATCTTTCTTCCTGCCCTGTTTCTGCGCCAATAGTACAAGGCCGTAACCAGGATTTACCCAGGAAAAAGATGTGACTCATTTCTGACAAAAAAATAACGACAACTAAATGTGAAAGGGTGGGGAATTCGTTTAAAAAAAATAGTTTTAGTTTCTGGTATGGTAGAACAGAATCACAAAGAATAAAAAAATAGATTATACCTCGCAGTCCTGCAATAACCATATCCGTTTCATTGGACAGTTCCCATGATAAAATGTCGATCTCCTGTTCTGTCTACAAACCCATGATTTTGAAATGTGCATCACTCTAGCATTATGTCCACCACCATGTTGCGTGAGACGGTGGTGTCTATTGTTGTTGTGCGAGAGGCTCTCCCTTTTGCAACAGGTTACGGGCCTCCCGCCAGCGACGACGTCAGGACTGAATTGTTTTAGGGAGGGGGGAGGGAGGGGGGGGATAGCGACAGACGCCACATCTGGAAGCATAGTGGGGAAAGACTTTTTCCAAGGCAGCCGCTTTAAAGTGTGCGCGGCCTATCTTGAGTTCGCCGCAGAACGAACACAGATAATCGATTGTACGTTTTTAGCAGCAGAGTGCCTTGTTGATATCCAAGATGGTTACAAAAACAATGGCGGCCGTCGATTAAAGCCGCCCCCTCCAAGAAGACGTAGTCGCTCGTAAAATACTTCCAGGACTCAAGATACGCCGCGCACACAATAGGCGCTTTTATGCCGTTTAATTCAACATGAAAGTAACGTAGGCTTCAACACAGTCTAATTTTTGTTAAGCATCCCCCATAAACACGTCGAATAAATTAGGCTACATATACCATATTGCAAGAATTTGCTGCAATGTACAGACCGAATAACTCAGTTGGAATTCAATAATAAATGAATGAAAATAAATTAAATTATTTAAAAAAATAGAAACTCAGTTTATTCATTTGATTTCAACTGTAGCCTGCAATTCTTTTATTGTTTTGTTTCCTGGGGGTGGGGGATGGCCGGCGGCCCCCCGCGGGGGCCCCCCCAAACATTAGAGGGGGGGAGGCTGGTCATGGACAACCCTTTGCGTCGTTAACTATGGCGGCCGCGTAGCCCTCCAACTTTCCAGATGAGGGTGATTTTGAGTGTATGACGAGGGACAGTTATGGCTATGGGCCTGGTACCTTGGCACTCTACCAGATGGCTCTAAACGTACTTTATAGGTTTATATCTATATACATAACTGAACAACAAACTGTTTGCCGTTTAGAAAAAAGCATTAGAGCTCGTATCCCCATACTCACCCTCACAGCTGTGAAGGTACACGAATAAAAACGGATTAGAGTTCACTCGAACGCAACGAACTATAATTTGAACCCCAATTCCAGGGAACAAGGACTGTTTTTGCTCAATGGTATATGTCAGAAAGTGAACCCAGTTTATGTTTGAAAAGTTTAATGTTTGTGTGTTTGTGCGCGCGCGCGCATTGTGTATTATACAGGCTTTTTTCTTTTAATACTTGTCTGTATTTGTTGTTTTATATGTTAAGTCTGTTTGGTGTGAGTAGCTATAGGTGTATTTTGAGTGCATTCATAATTTGTGAAACAAGCAGACTCCTAGTTAAAGTAGTTTTTTGCCCATGTGTTTGTGTTTGAATGTTTTTGTTGTAGTTCGTGTGAGTAATTACGTGTTCATTTTGTGCATGTATTTTTTATCTTTCAATTTTGTAGACGTTTTGCTGTTTATGGCGTTTGTTTTGTATGTGTTCGTGGATTTCGGTTTTCGTTCTGTTTCATGTGGCTGTATTATGTTGTACTTTGTGTATGTATTTTTTTTTTTACATGAAATAACCAACCGTTTTGTTTGTTTGATTATTGATGTATATTATGCTTGAAATCTTCTTCAGAGGTGTACTGGGTTTATTCCAGCCTTTTCTTAACATTATTCTTAGCTTCCCCCTTCCATGATGACGGAATTTTTCAGATTTTAGTTCCCGGGTTCAAGGTCCTATCAAAGACAAAATGTGGGCTGGGAAGGGGGACAGTGAAGGAGGCAATTTTGTAGATTTCCTTTCCTTTTCTTGTAGCTGGTTGGAGCAGTTTCGTTCCGTCCCCAAGACTTTTTATTGGTGGGGGGGGGGGGAGTGTCGCATACCCCGCACACACCCATATTTTCGACGGGTGGTACAGCCTGAATCATTTTTCGTAGCGGGGCTGAACAAAACTAGTCTGGGTAAGAGTATTGCTCCTTATGTCGTGTCGGCGGTCCCGGAAACTGAAGCATTTTACAGTACATCACTGCGGTATCCGACTTCTGAAGTGTAGACCCTGTGACTTTTTTTTCACACACTCTCGACGAAATTTTATCACATTGTGACACTTTTGTCAAAAACACATAAATTCGTCACTTCGATGAGCCCTGGCACTTTTCCCTGCGCCACTGTTTTCCGCCCTGCTCAGGAAACCCCTTCCCTAGTTCCTCGTCCACTCTTTCTCTTTTCCAAGTGCATAGTAAGAGCCGGTTAATTTACACGAGCATTACTTCAGATGTTACAATGCTGCGAAAAATATAAAAAAAAAAAAACATTTTTCAAAACGATCAGTTTGTGAGTGAAAGGAGATATTCAATAAGGGTTTACTGATAAACCACGCTCCTGACAAACCAGACTGACAGTTCATAACAAGCAACCTATTTTAATTTTCGGCAGCACAATAGAGCATTTGTGTGCCAAAGACAAAAAAAGGGACCAGCCATGTAAAAACTAGCTGGGTGCCGCCATGCTACATGGCGGCACCCAGCTAGTTTTTACAGGGCTGGTCCCTTTTTTGTCTTTGTACTTTTGATTGTGAACAAGGCACACAAATGCTCTGTTGTGCTGAAAATTAAAATATGTTGCTTGTTATGAACTGTCAGTCTGGTTTGTCAGGAAACCCCTTATTTAAAAAAAAACAAAAACAACAAACATTTTTGTGTGAATGATTTAAAGGTACATTTTTTTTTCGATCCTCCATATCAAGTACGGCCCCAAAGGTCTATTTTCTTACCGATAGTCTCTCCCTTGCTAAAAATCAGTTTTCAAGGGATTTTCTGTTGAATATTGGGGAACTATAATTACTGTATCCTGCACGTATATGATCCTTTGAGCGCCTACAATAACCTTGAAGTTTCATCTGTGTGTGTGCATGTACTAATTTAATCGTTTACTAATAATTACTACTAGATCATAAATCTAAAAGACTAATGCGGTAAAGAGTAAAATTAATTATGCCAATAGATCGCCGAAGAAAAATTATAATATACTAGCCTAAAAAATTATAAATTGTGATGGTAAAATACGAAAATCTTTCCGGTTTGTGACGACATAATATTTAACTTGATGCTGTTTCGCATACTATTTCAATTAACCTTGGCGATGGTAACATGAACGGAGCCGATCTGCGCATGGCTGTTATAAGGCTGTGTGTGGGTCACCCGTCTGTTCGAACCTAGAACCCTCCAGTCAAGGCAGAATAAAGAATAAAACAATAATAGGAGTCCAACAATTACTCGACTCGCACAAACACTTCTATTTCTTAAAAACACGTCCTAAATTTTTGGCTAACCTGTTTCCACTTATCAATGTTGGTGTCGCTTCGCTCACATTACTGGCGTCGACCCATGCTGTATTGTATTTTCTTCTCCCCCCCCCCCCTCCACACACAGCATCACAATAGTGACGTACAAAATATCTGAACGCAAGCCGATGGCAAATGTTGCTCACAGTTCGTTCATCACATTACTTAGCACGTCTGCATTTGCGTCAACATTATTGAAACACACGACTGATTTGTTTGTTTGTATGTTTGTAAACCTACTCCTCTGGAAAGTAAGGGCCAGTTTACGCAATGACCCGCCTTTGCATTCCTCGCAGCTAGAATTTAAACGCAATGGCAAAAGTGTCGTTGTCATGGTAGCAACGTGGCCTGGATTAGCTCGACCCGGCATCGTTTGAGTAAATGCTTGCAGTCTTATTCGTGTGGCACGGTAGCCTAATGGTTAGCACGACCACTTCATGTACCAGAGTTCCCGGGTTCGAATCCGGCCTCAGCAACCCATGACGTTCGGGAAGAGAAGGACCCCGTGTTGCCTCGTGCTCATGTAGATTGTGACATGCAAAAGATCCTAAGAATTTTCCGATTGGAATTACCTAGCAAAATTGTCCCGTTCTCCTTTTGCCTCTGAGAACGCGTCAAAAACTACATCAGTAAGTTATCGGGAAGAGAATGGCTCTGTGATGTTTCGTGTTCATGTTGATTGTGGCACGTAAAAGAACCTAGGAATTTCCGATTGGAATTACCTAAACCATGCGCAATGGCTGTTTGCCGTGACGTCACCACGAGTTAGCCAATGACGAACGAGAATAACGACTGTTTGGCCCTCCTATTGGACTACCCCAGTCACGTGATATGCACGTCACAGCAAACAGCCATGGCATGTGGCTATAGCAAAAGCTTCGGCTGGGGGCACGTCAAATCTACAGAACTGGATAACGCCCGTTCGGGTGGGCAACAGTTTTTTAAGAATAAACAATGGACGTATTCGTCACTCTCAGTGATTAATTTATAATTGTAAAGAACCGGAAGTGTTTGTGACGTGTACAGTAAGTGCACAGTGCAGGCCCGGACTGGGTAGGGGGGGGGGGGTGGAGTGCGATCGCCCAGTGGGCCAGCACCCCCTCTTTTTAATTTGTTAATTGTAATCCTCATGTGTTGAATTTTGTAATGAGCGATTCAACTGAATGCTGCAAAGGGGGAGTAGGATGGGTGTGCCTGTAAATTTAAGGACAAACTAATTAGGTGGGCCATTTTTGTTTTATTTGGTGGGCCAAAATGTTATGAGCCCGGTCATAAGAATTCAGCCAGTCCGGGCCTGGCACAGTGGCTTCAGTACGGCAAACCATTCCTCATTTCAGTTTGGAAATTGCAGATATCTCAATTCCGTGATTAAAAGAGACCTGTATTTGAATTAAAGATGTCTGGAAATAATTATAGAAATATGTCTACTTCAATTACAGGTATCGCTAATTCATTTGATGATCTGAAAATGAATTCGAGATATCTTTAATTCAATTATAAATATTCCTAATCTGGCATCGTGTAGTAGGATCAGCTTTTACCCAAACACAAATCTTTATAAAAATGTCACTTGTGTTTAGTGTAAAGGTAAATTCTGCTACACGATGCAATATTACAGATATCTGATTGAGTTAAAGATATCTGCTGCAATTGAATCAAATATATCTGTAATCGAATGAAAGATGGATTATAGATATCAGTAATTCAATGACAGATATCTTTAATTTAATTACCGATATCACTAAATATGTGTCACTGAAACATATCTTCAAATGAATTAGAGACATCTAATTCAACTGCAGATACCTTTCATTTAATTGCAGTTGTAGATATTTCTAAATCATTAAAAAATATATATAAATCATGTACCTGCAAATGTTTTTTTATATCTGAACAAAGCATTACCTTTAAATAAAATAGAGATATCAACAATTTATTTAAAGATGTCCGCAATTTCGGAATAAAATCTTCCCATACTTCAGAGTGTATGGCTGACTGGTAGCACTCTGGTTTTTGGTTACAAAGGTCGTGGGTTTAATTCCCTGCTGAGGCAGGCTGACATTTATGTCGAAAAGGTAACATAAATAGATTTGCATCTGCAGTTATTAAAAACGAAACGAAATGTTTCAAATCCTATCAATATAGGCTTTCGCAATATACCAAAAATTTTCTATTTGAGTTCAGCTTTCTGTCAGCAGGAATAAAAGATCTAAGTAAAAAAAAATCCCATCCGTTAATTGTGTAAATACTTTTTTTCCCTAAAGATTACTCTGTTGACTCAATAACGAACAAATAATAGCGAGTAAAGGGCTGAAAATGCTTTAACTCGCAGTTCGTGTTAAACAACATGGTGACAAATTACTGGAAGAGGCCAGCGAGCTATCTGAAAACTTGAGATTTGGTCGACAACAGGGAAAGGGGGCCCTGTGTCGCGAGTTAGCGTCTCCCCCCCCCCCCCCCCCCTGCCGCCCTCCTCGCTGGGACTGCTGTCCCCAGCCTGCGAGCTCTCTCTCAAGAGCTTTGGCTTGGAGGACGCGCGACGAGCGCAATCTCCCGTCCGCTTGCAGCACGTTTTGTAAGTTGACATTGTCAGACAAAAATAAACCAAGATGTTCGAAGAAAGATGCTCCGACTAAATCTTTTCCGTGGCCATAGATCCCAATCGGGGGAGAAACCCGAAACGTGGCGCCTGAGCAGGGACTCGAACCCTGGTCCTCGAATCCTTTTCCTGGTCCTGGACCTGGTCCTGGACTCGAATCCTCTTCCGGTCAATGCTGACCAGGACAGTGTGAGAAACTACCAGGCTTCTTCAGCTGCTGCGGGATATGCCTGACCTATTCTGGACGCAAGCGATGGGAGGTTTCGCGATTCGAATCCCCGTCTGATCCAGCTTTTACTAGACGTTACCAGAATGCAGAGATGAACTGCAGTAACAGATACGTAAAATCAATGAAAAAAAAAAAAAACATTAAAAAGCCATTTAAAAGCTATTAAATTCCCTTTCCTTACCGAGTTTGTTTCCCGAAAGATGGGTGTGGATAGAGAGAATATCGTGAGTTACCGTACTAGAGAAAATTGCAACATTTTCCTTTGAAGAGCATTTTCTCCTAAAAAGGGAAAAAATCGCTGTAAGTGGGAGCACAGATCCCAACTTTGCTTCATGCATCTCATCCCAACTAAGCGTATTATATATATGCTAGTTGTGCCCGTGCGCATGCTGCGCCCCCCCCCCCCCCCCCGCGCCTCCCTCCAGGTGTCTGGTCTGTGGTTTTAAATTTATCAACCCGAAAACCGAACATGTGTATGGCTCGCACATATGCCCTCTTTCCTACAATTACTTTAACCCACAATCCCCACACTCCTGCCCCCTCCCGGATTCGCATACGTGTCCCCGGTACATGCTTGCCCGCCTCCCCCTCCCCGAAAACGTCGCCCCGTGACGTTCTCCCTTTGGTGCAGCCCCGAAAAAGTCGCTGGCGTGCGTTTGACTGAAGGCTAAAAAAAAAACCTATCACTGAGAAATCCGGCATTCAGTAAGCAAGTAATCCCATGTTTAAGTTAATCCTTTGAAACAATTAACTTCGGTAGCGCGGATTGCCCGCCACACACACTTGCCCTGGTCCCCTCCCCCCCCCCCCTCCTGAACACGCCGCCCCGTAATATTTCCCCTTTGGTGCAGCCCCGGAAAATCGCAAGCGTATGTTTGACTGAAGCCTAAAAAAAGCCCTGAGAAATCCAGCATTCAGTAAGCAAGTAACCCTATGTTTAAGTTAATCCTTTGAAACAATTCACCTCGGTACCGTGCATTGCGACATTGTTGCCGCCCACTTAAAAACAATTCAACTCCTTTCTGCAAAAGAAAATCAAGACACGGTTTTATTAACTTTTGCTTTCTGGAAGTGAACATTTAGGATATAAATGCACCTTTCCATCGTATCAGGCTGCCAATTTCGAGGCCCACTCAAAATTAAGAACCAATCGTCGTTTGGTTTAAAGTTGTCTGGTTTAGTAGACACGGGTTGTTTTTATTTTTAGCTCAAACGCCGACAATGGCACAGTCCACTAGACTAAAACTTTGTTGGCCGCTTTGGTACCACAGCAATATCAAACAAACGAACCCAAAAACGGTGAGGCAGCTCTGGTAAGTAGCGCCATCTCTTCGCAGACTTTGGAAAAAGTGTATAACCCAAACTTGTAGTCCAAGGCCGTCAATAGACGGTGACATGGCAGGTTTGGTAAGTGGCGCCATCTGTTCGAAGACGTTGGAAAAGTGTCCCAACCCGAATTTGAAGGCGAATCTCGTCAACAGATGGCACTACAGGGTGGGTTACTTCATTGTGCGACAGAATGGCGCATATGTAGATATAGAGATAGATAATAAAAATAATAATTTAACACTCTTTCAAAAGCGTCACTGGTGTGTTGCATCAAGTTTTAAGAATCGAAAAAAAAAATGTTCTCAATCGAACACACATCAGCAGGTTCTACACCATTTCGAAAATGGTTTTTTTACCGATAGCAAAAGTTTGTCTAAGTGGTGGGTCCACAGAGCTCAATGGTTTCTACAGGGAAGCTAGACTGGTGTTTCCATTGCTTAAAAATGCGCCGTAACCGTTCTTATTATTGCTATTTATATCATGAGAAAACAGAAAAAACGGGGAGTGTGTATTGCCAGTAACACTGCGAAATGGGTACTTTTAGTACGCTGTGCTGGCACCAGATAGCACAGCGATAATGAGCGTGCGCCGTGTTATATACAATCGAAATTGAAACTAACCATGCAGAGTAGGCGTGTGCTGCCGTAAGGACAACTTATGAATGACTGATCTGTATGTTTTTTTTTTATTATTATTACTTTGACCTTGTGTGGCGGTTTAAACGCGTATTGTTCAAAAACAAAGGTCCTAAAATTGTGGCATGTCAAAGATCCTGGGTTTTCTGCTTGGATTTCCACAGCTAAATCCCCTCTCCCCGCTGCCCTCTCATCATCGTGGGGCAGATAACCCAGTTTGGGTTCGTGCTCCCTGAATGCAAACGGCAACCTAAAATTAGCCTAACTACGTGGCGCATACCTCTCACCGTCTCGTACAGATGGCGACCTCTGTTGACAGCTTCCTGCACCACTCACTATTTAGCATGCTAGTAAACTACCCGACCCGACCTACAATGATATTAGGTGGGCAAACAAAATGGCCGCCACGACTGATTCATTCCATCGAGGTCTGTTCTTCGAGGAAGCATCTTTGTACGGAGAGACGCGACATTTGTTGGCATATATAAGTAACGGTTTTCAAAATAATAATTTTAATTTTTACGTAGATTTTCGTGGCAGATTTTTATTATCTGTAAAAGTATTTTTAAATAGTTTTTAAAGATATCACTCAGCCGAATTTAAGCTATTTCCATGCGCTTGCTAAAAAAAAAGCTGGCAATTTGTACGGTCTGTGTCGCCCTCGGTTGACAGAAAGTGTCAACAAACAAATCCATCCATGGCCACTACCGTAGATAGCCCTGGTCCATCGCATTAGTGGCGTTTTCAGCGGCCATATTGTCCAACCCAGTCACCTATGCTATTTTTCATCCAAGTTCCGGCCAGTACTGTAGTAGACCTCTGTATTTCGCAGTAGAGTGGAAGTTAATGGAAACCTACTCCATTCCGGTTTTTTTTCTCCTGATTATATTTACTAACTATTATAATTTTGCTGTTTTATTTTTGTTTTGCAGATTTTACCAACTTTTTTTTGACGCCAAACGAAAATGTTGTTCTACTGCGTAGCTTTCCTGGTCTTGGCTTCGGCAATGGCTATTGAAGAACGATCCGTCAGCCTTCCCGGACCCAATGGACCGGAAGTGGAAAGCTGCAACCACGTCCTCGCAGCCTGTCACCAGAACGCTGCAGGTCTGGCCGCCGCAGTACGAGACTCCGTCTGCGACAGACAGAAAAAAGTCTGCGAATGCCACGTCGGAGAAGTGGGAGGCTGCGAATCGGACTGGACCTGCTTCCAAAGAAAATGCTTTCCCATCATCACAAAGACACCTCGCAACTGCAACGCTGAAAACACCGTGTGCAAGAATGCCTGCAAAAACGATACGACCTGCAAAAACCAGTGTAAAACTGCGCTTACTGCTTGTAACAAGGTGAACTGTTAGAATTCGTTTGCACCAACAGGAAGGACTCTTTAAGCCCGTGATAAACCAGCTTTTTATCTTACCGCTTGAATTGTCCAAAACTCTACCCAACAGCTGCAATTTGTTGTAAAACCGAATAAAATGATATTATGCACGTTATCTCCCAAAAAAGAATGTCTGCTTTACTGTTGGATTAAAGAAATACGGATGCAAACCTATTTATGTTGCCTTTTGGACTTAAATATCAGACTGCCTGAGCGGTGAATCGAACCCACGACCTTTGAAATCAAAGGCCGGAGTCCTAACCGCTCAGGTCTTTGATTTCAGAGGTCCGTAGGTTCGATTCCCCGTTCAGGCAGTCTGACATTTAAGTCCAAAAGGCAACGTAAATAGGTTTGCATCCGTATTTCTTTAACACTTATCGAGCCTAATTGACTTTCTGTCCCGTTTATTACTGTTGGATTGTCGGTCCCCATCACTTAACTTTTCACCCCCCCCCCCCCCAAAAAAAAAAAAACCGTTAAGATTCATATAATATTGGCGTAGTTGCTGAATCTGTGTATCAATGGTCTTTTGTACTTTGTTCCACATTATTTTTGCAGGAAACGGATTGTATGATGCCACATTTCCTTCCACTGCGAGTGCAAAACACGTAAATATCCCACTAGTAGACTCTAACATTAACTGCGTAAAGTCTACAAGTGTGATGTCCACGTGTTTTTGCACTTGTAGTGCAAGGAAACATGACGTCATACAGTCAGTTAGCTGCAAACGCAAACATAATGTGGAACAGACTATAGCGTTAGTTGAAGGGACGTGGCGAGCGTGGGTTCAGATTTTTCATCATTTTGTGCGCCAAGTTTCAAAATACGATGTCCGATTTGTGTTATGTCGTAACTTTCATGTCTGGTTAGTTTTCTTGAATAGTTACTAGTTACTAGAGCTGAACCAGATTAGTTTCGACCACTGAAAGCCAATTCACCGAAAGGCCTTCCGTAATTGAACGGATTTTCGAACTTAAACCAAGAAATAAAACATAGAATGTATGTACAAAATTTCAAGTGAATCGCTGATGACGGACAGGACAGATACAGCACACGAGTAGTGACTTGCACTGCTATCGCCTCCGCTTCGCCAAAAGTGAAAACAATAACGACAATCAAACAATTAGAAAACAAAAACGAACTCGTTTGATGTTTAAGGTAAGGTTTAACTGATCCGAAGTCAAAACAGCAAAGGAACACAAATAAACTTTCCTGTAAGGTTTCACATACCGCAGTGTTCCTGTACGGTTTAGTCCACGTGAAACCTTACGCTGTATTCATATGTTTTTACATTTTTTACTTTAGAACACGATAGGTCAGATCGGTTCATTCTTCTTGGCTAAACGACGTCGCTGTACTTAGTACAGACCTGCAGATTAGTAAGGGCCACCGCGCACACAGCGGCCAAGCCGAGCGGCCAGGTCGCTGCGGCCAACGAGAATGATTATGGTGTATGTAGCAACGCGCACTTGGCCGCAGCTGCCAGCCTGTCGCCGCGGCCACTGGGATCTCGGGAAGCGTGCAGGCGGCCACAGGGCGACCGTTCTTGCTCTGGGTTCATTTTTCACCACGTCATTGAGAATTATGAATGAAAAATGGACATGGCCGCGCGGCCCGTCGCCGTGTTTTTTGGCCGCGACGACCACTGGCCGCGCGGCCTAATACAGGGTTCGTGCGACTCCTTGAAAACCTGGAAATGTCGTTGAAAATAAAAACGTAATACCAGTCCTGAAGTCTTCAATATGAAACCTTGGAAAAGTCGTGTATGTATCAATAGGATGAAAGGAAAGGAGACGATTTGACTTGAATAATGCTGAAAAATTTAGCCCCGAGTCTGTAGACTATATTGTGCCCCATATTATTCTTACAATAATTTTGAAAGTTTGGGTATAGTTTTAATTTTATTTACGTATCTAATTGTTGAATACAGCATTAAGACAAAAAAAAATAACAATTAAACGACTAGCTTTTTTTATTTTTCAAAAAACTATTAACGCATTCGATACAAAGTGGGGCAGCGTTACCTCACGTTAAAACCTGTAGCGATCAGCGGACCGGTTGGTTGGACAGCTCCTTTTAGGACTCCTTTTATTGTTTAAGACTACCCTATCCCAAGGTCGGGCTGTCATTCAACATAACAAAGCTGAAGAAACGGAAATGGTCAGTAAACATTACTGAATGTTGACTCCATATTTAACAATGAAGTTGATTTGGCGGTTCAAATGCTATTTTGATCAGACCGACAGCATAAAATATCCTATAAGTAATCATCTCAGCGTGTAGGGGTAAACTACGGATCAAAAGCAATAATGCGCGGTTTTTAGATTTGTTAACAGTATTGCTGCACTTTACGGCAAGTGACATCTTTTCTTTTCCAATTTACAACCAGCGTAAAAGGGAATGGGCAGTTTGTGTTGTAGCTCGGCCAGTGTCCGGGTGGAAACGAGACAAGACGTGTTGAATAATAAAATGACGTTGTTTTACCCGATCCCCTCACTGGCACACCCGGGGGGGGGGAGGGGGCACTTGTCCCTCCCCAGACCCGAGCTTAATAGTAGAATTAAGAAATTTTGTCAAGCACTTCGACTGTTTTCTACTGACATCCAAAGCCCCTTCTTCTTCGCGTCACGAAAGATGACGTTGGTTTATTACAATGCTCTCAAAAACCAAATGTTGTTCTCCGAGCCAGTGCTTCCTCCCCTCCACCCCCCCCCCCCCCCCCCACACACACCTTTTCCAAAGTGTAAAAAAATTATTAGCATTGAAGCTGAACAAAAAAGTTCGGAATTTGCTGCCATTAAGAAACTTTCTCAAATTAAGCTTCTTGAATCCATGAAAAATTACCGACATTGCTAAAATTGCGTTAACTTTCGGACCCATTTTTTTTGCCCCTCCAAACAAAATACTTGGATACACCACTGAATCCCTTAAACTGCGATACACATATTAACAGTGCCCTTGCTGAAAATTGCAGCACCTGCCAAGTGCCAACACATCCAAAAATTCGCGTATTTTTAGGCCTAAGACAACCGTTCTAACAGCATTGACTTAACTAAACTTGTTTTTGACTTGTTTTTGACTTGACTCTAGACTCCCGTTTGTTTTTGACTAAACTAAACACTCCCGTTTGTTTTGGACTTGACTAAAGACTCCCGTTTGTTTTTGACTTGTCTAAAGACTCCCGTTTGTTTTTGACTAGACTAAACACTCCCGTTTGTTTTTGACTTGACTAAAGTCTCCCGTTTGTTTTTGACTTGACTAAAGACTCCCGTTTGTTTTTTAACTTGACTAAAGACTCCCGTTTGTTTTTGACTTGACTAAAGACTCCCGTTTGTTTTTGACTTGATTAAAGACTCCCGTTTGTTTTTGACTTGACTAAAGACTCCCGTTTGTTTTTGACTTGACTAAAGATCCCCATATATACGACCTCAGCTGCGAATATGGCATTACTGTTTCAGCTCTACAGTTGAAAAAAAAAACCGAAGCTTTTCTTTTCTTTGTTTTGTTCTTTTATTTTTATTATTTCATCCATTTCATGAAAAATTCTTCATAATTTTTGCCTGCACAACTCAACAGGCAAAAAAAATACGGATACAAACCTATTTACGTTGCGTTTTGGGCTTATATGACAGACTACCTTAGCGGGGAATTGAACCCACGACCTTTGAAACCAAAAGCCGAAGTCCTACAGCTAAGCTATGCTGACAAGGCTCACTAACAGGGCAGTGTCAGCATGGCTTATCAGTAGGACTTCGTATTTTGGCTTTAAAGGTCGTAGGTTTAATTCCCCTCTCAGGCAGTCTGACATTTAAGTCCAAAAGGCAATGTACATAGGTTTGCATCCGCATTTATTTAACACTTCTCGAGCCAATTTGTCTTTCCGCCCAGTTTAAATTGAACAGGTGGAACTTTATCAAGAAACTGCTGTAAAACTTTAAAAAAAAAATAGGTTGCGGTGTTTGACGCTGATAAAACTCGCAAACAATGAGAAATCGCACGAGTGTTCGATCCAACACTTGACATGTTCAGTCAGGCAACTACATAAACTCCAAACATGTTCCTACGAAATGTTGCATTGAGCTAGATCAAAAAAAATATGTGTGAACTATTATTTCCCCACATATCAGTGCTCTCCTACATGGCCGCGCGAAAACTTTTAATTCGGCCTGTATCTGTGTGTGATTAGGCCCACGTTTGAGTGACACACCAATCATTTTGTAATAGTGAACATTTACTAAGCGATCCTTAGGCACTTAAGGTCAAACTAGGACACGTAAAATTGCCTAAACCATGCGCAATGGCTGCTTGTCGTGACGTCACCATGAGTTAGCCAATGACGAACGAGAACAACGGCTGTCTGGCCCTCTGATTGGACTAGCACAGACACGTGATATGCACGTCATAGCAAACAGCCATGGCGAGTGGTATAGACACGGAGTGAACAGAAAATGTGACATCCCTGGTGCCCTCTCTGTGTGACTGATTGTCGCTAGCACAGTTATACACGCTATTGTTTTTCAGAGTCAAACCAGGGCTACTGTACTACAGTACCTGAATAGCATACGCGACTGGTATGGACAAAATGGCCACCGAAAACGCAGCTGATACGATTGATTTGTCTTGTTGCTGCTTTCTGTCATCCGAGGCCGACACCTTCAGTACAAAATAATTCTGCCACTCTTCCTTGAAAGTCTTTCTCGATAAACGAATATTTACTGAAGAGCTATATGTGCAGTCAGGAAATTTAATAGCTTTGTGGCAAAAGTGTATACGGAAATTTATTTATTTGAACGTGTAAGCTATTTTCCGGGTGACTTCTGACATTAAGTTAGTGAATTACTAAGCTTTTTGTCAGCTGCCGTTATTTGGCAGTAGATGGCGGGACTCGCCATACTAAAATTCAACGATGCTATTTGCTTGGCCAATTCCCAAACACGAAAAGTGAAATTGGCCAACCGTGGCGGCCATTTTGTCTACCCCCCTGATATTGTTGTGTTTCGGGCCAGACAGTTTACTGGCCACATGCTCAAACTCTCCGCAAGATATCCAACTCTTGATGATGTGGAATACCCATAAAAAATCGTCCCATGTTTCGTATGCCTTGTAAAGTTATGCTAAATCACCACAATAACAAAGATAGTAGAAAGAACCAGTGGGTTAAATGGGTCATAACTTTACCAGTGGGAATCCATATCAAAATGCCGTCACTCAAAGTACCACTACAACAAAATAGCACCGTAAGAATGCTACTACAACTAAATGCCACCCACCAAAATGTCAACTTTTTCTTAGACTAGTGTTTTATTATGCTACTGGTTGTTCCCGGCGTAACATACTCTGGTCTAGTAGGATGCCATGTTTTCACACAGCCCCCGTTTGCTGTTGTATTGCAGCAGCCCGCGCAGGCACACGGCAAACTTTATCTCATCAGGCATTGCATTGGTCTGTTTGGCATTCCTCGGTAGATGTTGCCTCCAGCTCCGCACACTTACCACATGCCCGCAAGAAGACATTGATGTTGATTGCTTCGTACTGATGGTGGATTGCCTTTAACAAATTTGGTATAAGTACAATAAGTAGGAAGAGAACCTGTAGTTAAGTTTATGTTGAACTAGAAGCTGCCTCGCGAGCTGCCTTGGTACGGTGGCTCCTTCGTGGTCAGGGCTATCTACAGTACTGGCCGGATCTTGAATGAAAAATAGCATACACCACTAGGTTGGGAAATATGGCCGCCGAAAACGCCACTTAAGCGTTGATTGCCTCTTTATGTCAACCGAGGGCGACACCGTCCGTACAAAAATGCAACGTTCCTTCCCTTGCAACACTTTCTGGATACACGAACATGTTGCTTCTTTTTTCCAAGCACAGAGAAATTGCTTAACTGTGGCTGAGTGATATAACTTAAAAACTATTTAAAAATACTTTAATACATAATAAAAAATATGTCACGCAGATCTACGTAAATTAAAATATTTTGAAAACTGCCACTAGATGTCGCGACTCTCCGTACAAAAATTCACCGATGTGATTTGCCAATTCCCGAACAAACCTTAAGAATTGGGACAGTCGTGGCGTCCATTTTGTCAACCCCCTCTTATTCGTTGTAGATCGGGCCAGATAGTTTAGTGGCCATGTCCTGGTGAAGGTGTTGTTTGGTGTCGACGCGAGATGTCACCACGTGCCTCGTTGTGCTTTGCCATGAATAATTTCCCCGTCTTTTGACACTCGCCTATGGTTCCGCACAAGCAAAATACACCAGTTGTCCCAAAAGTCAGGGGTCACCGGGGTGATATACCAGGTGTTCGTAACCGGGGATATTTATCTTAGTTCAGGCTTATGGATCCATCAGCATAAACAAAGATAAAAATCCCCGGTATATCAACACGAACGTTCGGTGAAACCCGGGTGACCCCTGACTTTTAGAACACCCGGTATATAGATTAGTAAGCATGGTTACAAATTTAGCAGTTACCATTCCTAACAGAAGAAGTTTTTTAAAGGCAAAAACATTATTTCCGGACTCGTTATATTTGTACCACAATGCATTCCATGAGATGTTTTTGTGCACTAGGAGCTGTGCATAAAATCATAGGCACATAGTCATTAGCCACATATCCATTCAACGGTACAACTTCAAAAGAGCACCGCAAACCACTGCTGATTTGCACATACTGTATTGCAAAAGAAAGTAAAAGCAGTTTACCTGCAATTTTCTGAGAAGTTCTTTATTTCCACTAAAGGGATTTACCTGAGCACCTACTTCCCTCAAGCTACTACACTCGCTGGAGCTATACATAGAGCATAAGAAACCAATAATAATCACAATTTCCTACAATTAGCGATGCTTCCTTAAGAGTAGCGTTACAATTGGACGCATTTCTTTTTAGAAAAGTATATACAGAATAAGGTGGCATAAACCGATGGTTTTTGCAAGGGGTGAGCATTTAGTCGTGGTGACCTTCACATGATGGTGTTTTGATATACTTTTTGTGGGTCATGGGTCACTGCCTTCATCCAGCAACAAACTGTGTGTATTAAATTGTTTAACGTTTTTTCGGTTTGACCTCAACCTCCCATGTTAAAGCTGAATTTCAATGCATTCAATATTTTTCACTCAAATTTACGATATAAGCTTTGTTGGCCTCGGTGAACATGTGTCCGAAGTTTTACTAATTTTGCGATTTGTAACATTGGAGGTCTGTACTTGAGCTGGAATCGTGATTTTCATTTTTGGCTTTTTGGCACGACACGTTTCTACAACACTCTCTACAGATGAAACTATTTGTCCTAGAAAGCTGATTCTCAGCTGGTTTACAGGTATTGCTCCGTAGATGTACCCTTTCAACGAGGTCTTTTCTAATTGGTCAGGTGGTTCAGAAGTTAGGGAGCTCTAAACTACCATATTTTTGTTTTACATTGTTTTAAACATTGTTATTATCCAACAATGCCCATCACCAAACGCCAGATGCAAGACGTAGACTGAAGATTAATGGATTAGTTTCCATATCTAGACACACGCTAGTGTGTCGCCGCCAATTAACAGGTAGATCATCCCATTGTAGACATCCGATTGTTAAAAATTGATTGTTAATGATAAAAAGGCGGCTCACTACCAGACATGTGTCTGTTAACTGTAAGCAATCGAAAGCATATTTTGGCATGTTGAGGATAAATCCCAATGCGACAGAAATGTTTCAAACTGTGGAAAATGTAAGGGGAAGGGTCAGAGACTAAGAGAAACTAAAATTTAAAGGATGAGTGTCCACCAATCATAGAGAAAAAGATGCGTCAACAACCTTGTTTTTATGTTACTGTCTGGCTAGCTAGCTAATAAGATTTTTCCCATGTTAAATCCCATAGACTTTTGCTCATGGCTAGCGCAAAATTGAGAAGGCCTACGTACCTGAACTTTTGCACACGGATGCATGGTGATCTGAGGATGGTCCTTTTGTTGGTTTGGGGGTTGTAGGGGTCAGGACAAATGCATGGGAGGGTTTTGAAATTCGCCACCGGCGAATTTAAATTTCGTTTCTTTTCCACGTTGCAACCACAAATTTTAAGCAACAATGGCTTGAACAATCAAGACTGGTCCTTAGATTTATTGTAAAAGCCTGGACGAACTAAAAACTGAACTGTAACGAAGGACAAAAAAAAAAAAGAAACATTAACGTTGCCGTGGATTGCGTAAGAATAAAGGGATGCGCGTTAGATGATGGTTACGCAACAATACGAGCATACACGAGCTAATGGGTTTTTTGTTAATAACCCAATAATAAATTGCTTCGCATTCTGCTTTTTTAGTAACAACCACCTTCGGGGGTTTCTGCATGACTAAATGTGAACGAAATCTTGAAAAATTAATGGGAAGGTGAAGGGTTAAACAAAACAACTGAAGGGGATGCGCTGATTGAGTGAGTGAAGCGAACGAAATCAGCGATTGTTAGTCAGTGTGTGCAAAAATGGGATTGAAGCATCTTAAACAGACGGTGTAACCTTATGTACGTTCACAGTCCTATGAAAGTTGTGATATCCACCCAAAACCAAAACTGGTAGAAAAACCCGCCAAGTTTCCAAAAACGATCGGCCTTTGAAGGTAGTGATATCATTCCACCAGGGAAAGGCCGCCAAGGTTAATCCTATTAGCCAAGTTAATCGCACCGAATAATACTTTAGACGTTAAATGAAAACATGAAGATTGCTACCGCTAGTAGCAATCTTCTAGTTTTCATTTAACTTTCGAACTATTAGTAGGTGCTATTAACTTGGCTAATAGGATTAACCTTGGCGGCCTTTCCCTGGTGGAATGATATCACTACCTTCAAAGGCCGATCGTTTTTGGAAACTTGGCGGGTTTTTCTACCAGTTTTGGTTTTGGGTGGATTTAGTCTAGAGCGAAAAGGAGGGTGTCAGGTTTCATCTCTGGGTAGTGAATTTCACCAATGCCATTTGATTTTGCACTATCTGAGTATAACGTTTTCGTGTGATACTTGTTGATTTTGGGTAGCTTTTGGTATTTATGACGTCATTGAAGCGGACGCGGTTTCCACCTATAAATAGGAAATTACTAACACAGTGCTCTCTAGTGGTTTTGACCACTGAATACAGTTTATAGTATGTAGTCAGAGGAACATTTTTGGTCCCTATGGAAAAGTGTCTAGAGTACTTCATTTCGGAGCTATAGACCCGTTTTTATCTTGCAAGGCAATATTTTTTATCCGGGAAGAAGAAAAAGGGCTCGAAACTCTGAAGCTATGCACTTTAGATACCTTTTCAGATGCCTGTAGATGTAAGCTACAAATTCTGTTCCATGATCAAAGACGTTACAGAGCCCGTTGACGAGTTACACGTTACTTAGAGGTCGTAAGCATTTCTTTTATATGCTGTGTACCGTACTGTGAGCACCATACTATCAGAAATGTATGCCATAAATGAAGGGGCATGTCATACATGACAAACTTATGGAAAAATTCCATATGAACATATATCCGGAAATGCTTCCTTTTTCGAGAAATTTCCCCGTTCAGAGATATATGTGCACATCCAATATCCAGTGCGAACGCCGCGTAAAACCGTGACACGTGAAAGTACGAGCGACCCTGCCAATATCAAGCACTTGAAACTTGGTTTCAGTCGGGCCATAACCATCGATTGGGGGGGGGGGGGGCAGAGAATGAGCCGGCCAACCTGTTAAGTATCTCTAGGGCACCTCAACAGGGAAAAACCATAATGAAACCTTGTAAAGTTGCCATCTCTTGCTTGCTGACTTGACCGTAATTACCTAATGACTATAATTAGAGCTAATTATGGTGTTCTACTCAACGATGAAAAGAAACATTGGCCAACTTTCGAATGCCGGGTTTTTGGTTATTATTCCACGTGCGAGACACGTGTGTTCCTTTTACGGAAACTGTTTCCATAATTTGTAGCGACAACTAGCCCTTATATTGAAGATGGTTTGGCGCGAAGAGAGGTCTTTCCCAACAAGAACGCAACAAGGACAGAACTCTATGCACGAACTGTCTTGTTGGACAATTTCTCGATTCATGTGCGGATTGTTAAATGTTTATTTTTTGTAAATTGCGTTATGTCTAAGGAGGAAGTAAAGAAGTTTGAATTTAACAAGTCTGCAGTGAACCCTTGAAATTACAACCTAAATTTTGTTATTTGATTTACATCATATTATCAGAAATCATTAAAGGTATAAGCTGAATGCTGTTCAAAACCTTTGCTCCAAGAAGGCTTCAAAAGGCAAAACAATTTGCGAAATCGTACTCTCGGTTGGGCGGCGGGGGGGGGGGGGGGGGGGCCCCCCCCCCCGGAAGAAAACCCCCCCCCCCCCCCCCCCCCCAAAAAAAAAACAGAACAAGTTTTTTTCGCAAATTATTTTGCCTTTTGAAGCCTTCTTGCTAAAGGATCGTTTACTACATTGAAGTGTACAACTCATGATTTATGAAATACTCGAACTTCAATATTAACCCACAACCAATTTACGTTGCTGCAAATGTTCGATAGCCATTAAATAGTAATTGTTGTGTGTTCAAACGCCGACTATATTCATCTGGCTTCCTGCGTTCTGGACACTCTAGTGCTTCGGATTGGTTGAAGTTCGAATATTTTCATAAATTATAAGCCTTCTTGCCTCAAAAGTTTTCAACAGCAATCAGTTTGTATCTTACAGTTTCTGTCTGTACGATGCAAATCAGATAGGCTAACAAAATATAGGTTTGAGGTTCCCCAAAAACTACTGAACAGGTGTGACGGCTCATTCTGTGCCCCATATCGATAGTTATGACCCGACTGAAACTATATTTCAACTGCTTGATACTGGAAGGGTCGCCCGTACATTCACATGTCAGGCATTACACCGATTTCGCCCCGGAACTTGGATGTGCACAGTTACCTCAAAAAAGAAATTTGAAAAAAAAAATGTGTCACATCGGAAATCTGGATTTGAGCTTGAATAGTAATTTTCATTTTTGACTTCTTGTTGTTGAACGCATTTCTGGATATACATTCATATGGAATATTTTCATCAGCGCGTTATGGAGGACATGCTGTTACACCCTGTATTTAGGGCCATTACATCCTACATTTTGTGTCGAGACCAAACTTTTGCTTCGCCCTGTAATTGTAAATTACAAGTATAATGTGTTTTTTTTTTCACTGATGACATTGTATTATCACACATCAAGCAAAGGCCAAAGCAGATTACTTTGAATCCTTATGAGACGAACATTTCTGGAGGTATACTTGAAATTGTATGATGTGTTAGGCCACCCGCGCACTGAGCGGCCAGGTCGCGCGGCCAGTGGTCGTGGCGGCCAAAAAACAGGGCGACTGGCCGAATGGCCACGTCCGTTTTTCATTGATAATTCTCGATCACGTGGTGAAAAATGAACCTGGAGCAAGTATGGTCGCTCTGTGGCCGCCTGCACGCCGCCCGAGATCCCAGTGGCCGCGGCGACATGCTGGCAGCTGCGGCCAAGTGCGCGTTGCTACATACACCATAAGCATTCTCGTTGGCTGCAGCGACCTAGCCGCGCGGCTTGGCCGCTGTGTGTGCGGTGGCCCTTAAGTAGCATGTTTGCTGTGAAAGCCAATACCAACAGACTGATGATTTCTAGAGTTTGCAAAGTTCACGGAAAATGTTCAAACCAACAAGTTCACCCTGCACTGAAAAACAAAACTGCATTTTTCAACTAAAATGAACTTGACATCAAAAGCAATCAAAATGATTAAATCAGGTATTATTATTTTGTATGTACAATAATATGTGATATACTTTAACTCACACTAGCCTGTGATAAAGACTTCATGCCCGTTTTGAACTCTAGAATTGCTTACTCCCTTCATGCTGTTTTTCACAAAAAAGTCCAAAATGTCCACTGAATAGTACAAGAGACATATGACCGGCATTAGCGTCGTCATATCTTGGATAAATTTCTGAGTATATGATAACTCTTCGTCTTTATATGTTGTAGTTTTCTTTTGGTGTCGGTGTTCGTGGAAGACGGGTTTCAACAATGTTTCTTGAGCACAATGGCTGCCTAATGGTGTTTGATCAGGCATCTGGTAATAAGACAGAAGATTTGACTGCTTACAAGGCTCAGTTTTAATTTCTGTTTTTGCACTGTTCGTACTGTGCTTCAAGTTGTCCTTTACCACTCGAGCAGTCTCTGTTGTCTTCTTCTTATCTGGACTTGGGTCAGTATCTTTTTGGATTTCACTGCTGACTTGGATATTCTCAGTTTTTAACTTCCGAATGGACATCTTCTGTTTACATGGTTTTGGGTCAGCATCTTTATGATTGTTGACTTGGATGTTCTCATTTTCTGGCTTCCCAGTTGTTTTCTGTTTATTTGGTGTCACGTCGGTATCTTTTTCGGTTTCACTGCTGACTTGGATATTCCCAATTTTTGGCTTCTGATCAGTACTTTCATGTTTGATTCTACCAAGCAATTTTGCATCGGTCTCAGCTTCTTGAAGAGTTGGGCTGTTGCCTGCTGTTTGTACTGGCAATTCCCTTGGTTGCCTAAGCTCTTCATTTACACAATCAACTTTTTCGTTTTTTAAGTTGGGAGCAAATTTATCCTTCTCAGTGCACTTGTGTTTTTCAGTTGCCTTTTTTTGCAGAATTGGTTCGCTGTTTTTTGGGTCTTCATTTTGGAGTTTGGTGCTCAGGACTTCAAGCTTCACATCACTACTTCCATCTTCGACTTTATTATGCAATCTCGGATTGTCCTTATCGTGTGGTAATAAAGCTTCTTGAGGAGTTGGATTAATTTCTGATGTTTTTTCAGGCATTAATTGATTTGGCTGTTCAAGCTTATTACTTGCAGAATCCCCACGTTCATTTGTTTTACCTGCTTCGCTTTTTTGGGCTGATTCCGTATCTTTTTGGAATTCATGTTGCAGGAGGCTGGACTTCACACTCTCAGGGTTCACGTCAATAATTTCATCTTTGATTTTTCCAAGTGATCCTGAATCGTCTTTACTCACAAAGTCAGCTTTATCAACATTCAATGGTCCTATCAGATGTGAAATAATCTGAAAAAATAGGCAGACAATTAATATTGTCCATGTAACTGTAATAAGTTAAATTCGGTTGCTTTCAACCCTTTTATATGTATACCGATCAGCCGCTGCTGTTAGTCGCCAAAGAATTTTTTTGGGCGTCTAACCATCGAAACTATTGTGGTTGCTACCTAACCACCGAAGAATATACAAGTCAAGCATAAGTGTTATGCAAAGAGAAATTTTTTTTAATCTTAGTACTTTTAAAGTTAAAAAATTACCAGCATGAATCGAATAATTATATATCAGCTTGTTTCGTATTTAATTTTAGACTACAGGAAGCCTGTCCTCCAGACCGGTGTAATAAACGTGCGTATGCAATATTCTTTAATCAGTATTGTGCGTATACTGGCTAACAAACACTGATTTTGAGTCACTTTGCTCACTCAATCAGCACGTCTCCCTTACCATCCTAAAACTTTCTTCCCCCTTGCCTTCTTGTCTGCAGTGATACCGTGGTAACACTGAATTTTTATTACGGGGACTGCGAAGAACTACTTATTTCCAGTTTTGCATTGTGCAGCCTGTCACTCATGTTTAATTCCATCCTGCATCAATATTAAGTTTGCTGGATGACAAACGCTGATTTTCGTTCGATTCGCTCACTCAATCAGCGCATCTCCCTTATTACTGTAAACCCTTTTTCCCTCTTGCCTTCAGTGTCAGCGTGGTGACTGGCACTGTGAAGGACTGCTTATTTCCAGTTTGGCATAACGGCTGGGGGTCCAGTTTCCGGGACGACCACCACCAGCAACCAAGAGTTGTTGTTTGGCACACACAAAAAAAAATTGGTTTTTGATGGGGAAAGTTACTGATCTTTGTTATAAGAACCTCCCCACACCCAATGACGGTGCTAGGCCATGATCCCTCAAATATTGCCCCCACCCTGACCCCACCACCAGAAAATAATAAAAAAAAAAACTTGCAGGGTAAACTTGAAATCAAATGACTAAACTGAGCTTTTATTTTTTTACTTCGAAATACGAAAGAAAATATGAAAACGCAAACTCAGTATTTCTGTAACCTTATGGCATTTACAACGTCTTTACCATAGAACATATACGAAGATCATATATCACCATTATCAGCCTATGTTAGCTATACCTCCTACCTGTCCTAATCTAATAATCCATATTGGGTGCTTCGACAGGATTCGAACTCGCAACCGTTTGATTAGCAGGCTAATGCCCTAACCATCAGGATACGCTGACTTGTTGAAAGGCCGCAATTTTAAAACGTCCAATTCAATTTCAATTTAAATTTATTCTAAGTGAGCCTGAGCAGTACGCCATGCGCCTAACTATAGAAAAAAAATGGTACACTAGAAAAAAAAACTTACAACTGTACAACACTAGAACTTCACTGCACCCAAACACCACAGCTACAACACACCCTGCCATCTGGCCAGTAGCAAACATGGTCCACCTGCACACTCCCATTATGATGCAGACTGTGCTGTCACTCTACTGACACAGGTCCGCTGAAGGCGAAGAGATGCGGGAGGGCCACCCAATGCACAGAACTAAATGCGCACCCCTGTAGCCTTGGCAAACACAGCAACAGCATGGAATCGCCTGGACGCGTCGCTAGCAGTTTGAGATAAAATGCCAGAAACCGTCGGATGTAAACTAACCCACTTAGTGATACCCCCGCCTCTGAACTACAAATCTCTTACAAAAATATAGTAAATGTTCGACAGTCTCCTCACATTGGCACGTCACGCAGTTAGGCGAGGTCACCCACCCAAGCCTGAACTGATGTGCACGAAGCAGCAAGTGGCCCGTTCTCAACCGCGATAACAAGCGCGCAGCCCAGAGCGGAAAACAATCAAGAACTGAACCGAGGAAACAGACTGGCTGGACACCGTGTAGGACACGCCCAGTTGCAGCAGCACCCCACTCGCTCTCCCACTGCTGCCGAAAATGTTCCCGGACAATCAGTCTCCTGGACCTAGCAGAAGCCGTAAGCAGCATTTCTGGAATGCAACCAGCAAAGACACTCTTCACTACACCATCAGCCTGGACATTACCCTGCACCCCGGCATAGCCCTTGACCCAGGCGAGGGTGACGAAGGCAACCTGACACGCAGCCCCCAACTTCCTGCACACTGTATATACAAGAGGATCACTCACATCAAGCCGCCTGATCGAACCACGAATCATGCAAAGTGCAGACCTCGAATCTTCATGAATCGTAAATGACGCCAAGTCCAAGTCCAAGGCAACATCGAGGGCCACAGAGACCGCAATCAGTTCACAGACTGCACTCAAACTCACCGCCACAACCTTACGGCTCACAAATTTCTTCAACGATGGTACAACCACCCCAATCCCACTCTCCCTCGTTGCACCGTGGAAGGAGGCATCATAGTAGATGTCACACTCGGTGTGTCACAGCTGGAACACCTCGTCTAACCCCGGACGCCAGGACCACGGACTAAACGGACATACATTCCCCACATCAAGCGGATGACAGTCCCCAGCCTGCTGATACAGAGTAACACCCCGACCAGCAACACCCAGAGCATCCCTTATTCTGGGGCCCACAGTAAAGTAATCCAGTAGGACCCCGCCCACTGGATCAGCCCTGCCCCTGGCAACATTTCTCAAGCAGAGGGACACAAGGAGATCTGAGAGCGGAAGTAGATGGGTGGCTCATTGCACTCTGTCCAAAGTGCCTGGACAGAGGTCGAAACCAAGCACCCAGCAACTAACCGTAGACAGTGATTCACCGAAATTTGCAATTCCCGTATGTGACGAAGAGAAACACACAGAAATGGCAGGTGGTAGTACAGGAGGGAGTGGACAAAAGATCTGTAGGCAGACAGTAAGGACCCACTCCTCATACCTCAAACATGGGAAAGCATCCTAAGTACCGCTACTCGAGCACTCACCCTCTCTTTCAAATATCGAACATGTGCATCCCACTCGAGCAGCTCGTCCAAAATCACTCCCAGATACTTTACAGATGACTTCTGTGTCACAACCACCCCACACACAGAAACAGTCAGTGGATTCTTCGCCCTAGTGGGCGTGCGGGTAAAGACAACCAGCTCGGTCTTGGCAGGGGTCAACAGCAGACCCCTCTCCGCCAAGCGACCAGAAATAGCACGCAACGCACGCTGTGCCTCAGAAAGACACTCATAGACATCCTGACCCGCAAACCACATAGCAATATCATCCGCATAGCAGACGATATTGGCAGTAACACCCATCTCAATAAGAATATCATTGATTGCAACTGCAAACAAACTAGGGCTGAGGCAACTCCCTTGCGGGAGGCCACGACCATAACTTGCCTCATCCGACCAATACCCACCAGCTCTGGTGACAAATTTGCGATCTCCCAAGAGAGCTGCGATTGCATCAGACAGCCTGGTGCCAACACCCATTCTTGCAAGAGCATCCCTGACCCAGTCAATACTAACCGTGTCGTAGGCTGCCTATGTCAAGAAAGACAGCCAGGACTACCATTCCATGTACCCACGCTTCCCTAATCCTGGACAACAAGTACAACACCACGTCCTGGGCACTCCTCTGAGCCCTGTACCCAAACTGAGTCGGGGGCAAGCAGTTGTAATATTCCAGGTGCCACATCAGACGCTTCAGTAACATCTGCTCATAAACTTTCCGCAAGCAGGACAGAAGGGCAACTGGACGATAGTTAACCAGGCTAGAGCGAATAGTCCCAGCCTTGTGTACAGGCACAATAACGGTAAATAACCACGATGGGGGAACCGTACCCCCATCAAGCACAACCTGTAAGAGGTGGACCAGCTCATCTAAAGCCTGTGTGGACAGGCCATGCAGGTCGCCGTACCTGATACCATCAACACCCGGAGCGCTAGCACTCCTACATAACGCCAGGGCAGCAGCGAACTCTGACTTGTCCCATTGCTGATCAGTGACAGAACCCCTACTCCCGTGACCAGAAACAACCGGGGGTACCGCGCATGAGGGCAGAGTATAGACACTGGCAAAGTGCTCGTTGAAGGCATTTGCCATGTCGCCTCCGCGAAGAACAGCCCGACTCTGGCTGCCAGGGTCGTACACCCAGGACAGAGCAATTTTATCAAACTGGTTATTCAGAATGTGCCAGGCCTGTCCTACCGATGCAACAGAAGACACCGACCGCACATGCGATCAGGGTAGGACTTCCGCTCTGACCTGATCAAGAACGCCGACTCCTGAGTAATGGCACGGTAAGTCAGCCACCTCTCCTCACTCAGATACCGCCTCCACTGCTGATAGGCTGGACGCCTATCACAGACAGCACCAGTACAATGCTGGGAGCACCTTCATAGAGGTGGAACGCCTAACATTACGCTGCTTGCTAACATGAGCAGTGATCCACTCAGTAAACATTCCGTCACTCACACGCAGCTTCTGCCGTACACACTCATGCGGAGGAAGGAGGCGGCTAACCGGGAAGAGAACCACTGGAAAGTGGTTGCTACCTCGCAGGTCGTCAGACACCCGAAAAGCAAAACGACCGACCAATTCAGACGTACATAAGAACAGGTCCAGGAACGACTCCTGGACCGTACCACCATACCACCTCGTGAAGGTCGGTGTACCGTCAGGCACCACTGCCAAATTGACGACATTAATCGCCCCTCCTAATTTTCGCCCTTGCGTGTCAATTCTCACAGAACCCCAGGTATGGTGGTGCGTGTTAAAGTCGCCGCCGAAAATCCACGGTGACGAAAACTGACGAAACCAAGTTATCCACTCCTGCTGACTCGGGCTCCCCGTAACGCACACCATCACAACCGTAACCCAGAACTGCTACACCCAATCCCTAACTGCGCAAGCATCAATGCTGGGAAGGACAACTGTCAATGGGAACACAGCACAAGGTACCGACCATTTTATAAAAATGCCAACCCCTGTACCTGAAAAAACAAAATCACACTTAAAGCATGCACTGTCAAAATTACCCATGTTTGGAGCCTCTTTTACACCCAAAATTTCTCTAAACTGTAGCAGCTTCGCAACCTCCTCAATCTTGTTGCCAAGACCCCGCGCATTCCACGTCGCTATGGATGGCACTGAAGACATGTGCAACAAAAATTCTGCGCACTAAGTGACGTCCCCACCACTCCCCCCAAAATCTTCCTGGGTATATTCTGATCCACTCAAGCTCACTACAATGCTGGATGGTACACTGACGTGGTCACTCTCACTCGCACAATCACCGCCACTTTCACTTACATCCTGTACTGAACAACACTCGACATTATCACCCTCCCCTTGGTCTTCACTCCGCTCAGGTAATTGTGGTCCACTTTCTGTCACTTCACGGAGAACCACAGATTCACCCTGTGACTCATCTCTCATCCCCTCAACCAGAACCGGTCCCGACACTGGTTCACCGTAGACATTCAGCTAATGCAGGGGCCCTACCATGGAACCTCTTCCCGCTCCTCCTCCTTTTTGGTGGCGGTGTCGTCAGCCACTTCCCATCATCTTCCTCTGTCTCCTCACAGTTCTCATCTACACACATCTCTTGCTCAGTCACAGTCGCAGCATCATTTCCAGCTTGGTAGTTCGCCGTCTCCAAGTCGGCTTCAGGACCGCTCACAGAAAAGGTACGGAGACCCGGGAGCATTGCTAACGGCACCTCAACCCCCTGCTGCAGGGGCACACGGTTTTCCTCTCTCAACCTGGTGCGGGACTCCTGGCGCGCAGCCAGTAGGTGCTCACAAAGATCGCGCGGGTCGCGATACCCACCACAGGATGTGCACTCGATGCTGACGCACGTGCGACGGAAATGTCCTTGCATCCTGCAGCGAAAGCACCGCGGCGCACGATCAGCAATGACCACCGGCGCTAGCACACTCCTAACGTACAAGATGTCAGGAACATTGACGATGGTTGCTGAGACACGCAACTTGAGATTCACTAAACGCACTTCGGTAGAACACACTGGCTTACCATGAACAGTCATCATCTCATAAGCATGCTGCTCAAGCGTGGCAAACTTGCTAACAGCATTGGCTATATCGCCGTCGTCAACTGCATGTGGCAGCCAATGAATCTGCGCCTCAACTTTTTGCTCGTGCAAGTCGTATGACTCAATATGATGCCCGTTGAACACTAACCTAGCACCAAGCAGTCTACGTTTTGCCACAGACGAGCGCAGGACCACTTCAAACACAGTCTTCGTCCTCAATGAGCCAATTGCTTCTACTTCCCCCGCACCCACTACACCTTCAACTGACAAATACAGTTGCATGGTTGGGTACGGCTTCCTCCTCCCCCCCCCCCCCCCCCATCAGCACACAACAAGATAACAGATTTGGACATATCCACAGTTGTAAGGCTTCCACCGTACAGTCTACGAAGCGACACTATGTCCTGGGTGCAATTTCGCACAGCAGGATCACTACTCTCTTCTCGGAATTCCGAATCTCCCCTATTCACACAGCCTCCCCTACTTACTAACTGCAGCGCCGAATTCCTCTCCTCTTGCTTGTCATGATCAACCCCGTTTCTCTTACCAACTTTCCTGCTTCTCCCTCTTCATCTCTCATCAGCCTCGTTTCTGCAGTTACTTCAAACCTACACACAGCTTGCTCAGACATCCCAAGTTTCCCAGCCTCGTTCATAATCACTGCAAACGTCTCCTCAGAAACAATTCCGAAGTTCAACTCAGTCCCACTCACACGTTTTCTCTGTACCAAACCCCGCAAAAGTGCGTCCATATCAGCAACCATTTGGGCATCCTCATCAGCTGCCATCTTTTGCAACAACAATCCTGGCGTTTGCATTGTTGTTGCAAAATTGGTGTTTTTTAATTGAAATAATCAAATGTAAAATTCAGAAAATTGCATCTGTTTAAGTGCTGTTGTGATTTACGTAACGTATATGATTGCTAAAGCACAACAGCACTTAAACAGATGCAATTTTCTGAATTGTACATTTGATTATTTCAATTAAAAATCACCAATTTTTATCCGTGTACATTTTAACACGTAAAATGGAACTTCAATCATATAACCCCTTTTTTTACGGCACACTTGACGTTTTTGTTTGTAATCCGTGTACCTTTTTTACGGCTATGATGTCGCACTATAAAGGTTTATGCATGCAGTCGATTGTTGCATGCACGAAGAATGGATCTGGAATTTGCTGAGTGGCATTGTTCCCTAAATACAATGGTTAAAACAATGTAAAACAATCAAAATGATCGTTTAGGGTCCCGTAACTCCGGAATGGATCGACCAATTGAAAAAGTGGTCCCTGTAATGTTGAAGCCCAGGAAAATTTCTGGCTCAGATCATATTTCATATTAGATGCAGTAGTTTTTTTCTGAAACCGTGTCAGCCAAGAAGAACAGGAACCAGAACAACAACAACAAGAAGCGAACAGTTTTCAAATTTACGTGTGGCTTCCTACGTTTACTCTTGCACAGAATTGCATAAAAGTTGGTGTAAAGTTTGGAAAAGTTGCTATCTCCTATCTGGCAAAGTTTGGTCGAAATATATTGAATAGAAACGGAGAAATTAATAGTTTTAGTTTTGCTGGAGAGAGGACTTCAATCATATATATACACGGCTATCGCCTTGTATGATACACCAACCGTGTTGAAGACTCGGCTATCTTCACGTGAAAACCAAACCTTCACAAATTCATTGTTAAGGTGCGTACATTTTTTTGGAGAACAGCAACTAGCCGAGTGTGTAACGGTTCACGTCGTAAGGAGGGTTAGGCCTTAATACTGAACTTCACTCCTCATTCGTACAGGAACAATATGTGTTCTCCTGCCTACATTTTAAACCAATGACAGGGCTAAGAACACGTCAGTATTTCAACTAAAAGTCGCTTATTTTTATATCACTAAAAGTCACTCTTTTGGCTGAAATGGTCACTTATTAACACTTTAAAAGAAAAAATTTTTTTATCAAAAAGCTTCACTAGCAAATTGTTCAACAAGGCTTTCCTGCGAGTATGGATTATAAAACTTATTATAAATGGTTGATGCGGTTAAACGTGCAGCCGATAACCGTGTCGATTTCAGTTAAACGGATCAGTGTTCGTGTAACACGGACTTAAACACTTTGGAAGTTTGCCGTACCCCCATGTGAAGGCACGGTAACAGAAGGCGAGAGGACAATTTTGCTAAGTAATTCCAATAAAAAAAATTCCTAGGTCTTTTACAGTGCGGTATCATAGGTTTTAATCTTGTGATGGGGTTGGTAGGTTGACGTATGACTGTGTAGTAAAATGCATTTATTTTGGTGTGGCCAAGAACAATTCGCATTTTTGTGAACATTGTTAATATACACCGTAACTGAAGTTATAAAAGCCGTTTTAAACACTATGAAAACTACCGATAACTGCTACCATACTTATAACGAATAATCCATTAGGTCATGAAAAAAATTCATTGGTTCTCATGAGCATGAGGGTCTTCTACACATTCTGAGGATCAACTTTGTTTTAATTTGTCTTTTATTTTTAACTTTCATTATTTAAGGAAGGTGTTGAAATAAATTGATACTGTTTTGAATAACGATACAAAGGTCATTTTTGATAACTTTTGTTCCCTATGGTTACTTTTGGTCACTTATTGAATTTTAAAAGTCACTATTTAAACTTTTTATTGTTCCGAGCAGGGACGTGAACACAGGGGGGACAGGGGCGGGGCTCTAGCCCCTGCCCTCATGGCAAAGTGCCCCTATTTTAAATAAAAGTGCCCTTTTTCGGTGGAGCGGTGGTGTAAATGAGCCTAAAAAACTACAAAAAAGGACAATAACGGCTAAGAAAGTGATGCAAAGAAAAGCAGAAATGATTTAAAGTCCCACAAAAGGGGGTTAAAACACACAAAAGTTTAAAAAAAAGTTCCCAGAAAAAAGTTTGCCCCTGCCCTCTCGGAGGCCTGTGCACGTCCCTGGTTCCGAGCTCTGCAACTCCACAGTAAAGCAGCAGTTCCCATTCATAATTTTGGATTGTGTAAATTATTATTACTCATAATTCTGAGCAATATTATGGGGAATTTGGTCACTTCGCTCGCTCAAACCGCGCCACCCATGAACTTGTCGTACTTCAAAAATCTCTTTATTCTTTCTACGCTACTTATTTACATAACAGACTATATCAGCTACGAAGCTATTAAGGAAGGGGAGGGGTGGGGTCGGGTGGACTGACGCTTAGCACGACTGCGTCCAGCCCAGTAACCCCTGGCATCTTCGGGACGTGAAGGGCCCTGTGGAGTCTCATGCTCGTGTCGATTGTGGCTGTAAATTTAATATCAAGATGGAGATTTTTTTTCCCAAAACCAACAGAAAGTTTGCTATTAAAAGTATAAGTGAAAACCAATAATAATAATAATACCTTAGATTACACCTGTCATAGTTTGTCAACAGAAATTAAATAAAAACCATTACCAAACTCAATATGCCCAAAAAAATAATAATTCCCTCATGAGGATTTTTCCCTTGTATCCTAATTGGTTAAAAGTCCACTCTTGTGGCATTTGAAACAATTTGTTTATGGGAATATTTTTTCAAGGGCACGTCGACACACAAAAATATGTATTTTTATCCTCCCCCCTCCTCTTCCCAAACCCTCACCCGCTACAACAGATGACGTTCGTTTGAATTTAAACTACTTCTTTCTAGCAGCTTCTCTGTTACAAAATTTCGCTTTGGAGTTGACAAATTTGTTAGACTCCTCCCACCCCCAGAAAAAAAAAAGACCGATATCACTCGCTATGCTTACCATATGGCTTCGATAAATTATCAGCAGAAATGCAATGCATCCAAATAATTTGTTCCTACAGAGTGAAAAAAAAACAGTATCAAGAAAGGCAATCTAACCTCGGTGACACAATTTTATCTTATTATCATATCATCGGTAATCGTGCAATTCCAATTTTTAACGATGACCTTTGCATAACAAACAGCCCCCCCCCCCCACCTGAAAATACATCACATTTTCTAACAACCCTCTTTCCCCCAGCCCCTCAATTCTATAGTTTTTGTTTGATGAATTAGTTTTTGAAGGCTGTACTTAGCACCTACAGGGCGGAATAACCAGTGATTTTGAAAAAATCTAGGCTCCTCTTACACAAAGTTAGAAAAGTAGTTTAGCTACAAATTTATTAAAAATTTTGCGAATATCAGTGTGCTACGTAACATTTCGTTATACTACCCCTCCCCATCATATCCGAGGTTTTTGACACCCCCCCCCACCACTTCCCATTCCACGAGTAACGTAATTTGCGAACGCTCCCTTTAACCGTACAGTGAGTCACGCTGCTACACAGAAGCAGTTATGAGAGGAATGTCCATTACTAATTCGTCCAAGTGCCTCTTGATTTAATAAAAGAGAAGTATTGGTGTAAGTTTACCTTACGATCACACTCAAACACGTCAGCTCGCCAATTTCTCGCATTTTCTAGTGAATAATCCGGAGCTGGAAAATTTATTTATTTAATTATTTAATTTGACATTTGTCAAAAGTATCAATTCATGATTGTGTCGATACATATTAGGAAGTTCTCCCCCACCCCACCCCCACCCCCCAAAAAGACAACGAAAATCAAAAGCAAGGTAGATTTTCTCGATAACAGCAAACCTAAATCAAAGTACAATAAGCTACTCAATAACAATAGGCTACTCAATAACAATAGGCTACTCAATAACAATAACAACGGTTCAGTATAGCAAAAATTGTTAAGGTCAGTAGACAAAGAAACGAAAGACAATGGTAACGCGACCGTGGTCAGTGTAGCTACATCTTAGTCAAAATCGTACCAAATTTCCCCGTTAACATGTCTGTCGAGTATATTTTTTTAAATGGGGAGGGGGACAACCCCCCCCCGGCCCCCCAACACTGCCCCGTCTCAAGACCCGAAATTTCGTGTAAAACTTGGTAAAAGTAGACGAATAATGCACTTTCAACAATAATTGAAAAATGGTGAAATTTGCCTCATAATCGTTTCATCTGAAAATGATCTGCTTTATTGGGTTCAGGGACTTAAAAAGCACCGGCCCTCCCCTTTTCTTAGGATAGTAGCTAAATTCTCGGACTACATACCATTTATTCCTTTCACACCCCACCCCTCCCCCAAAGAAAAAACAAACATCACTGTGCCAATGGAAAGTCGTAAACAGCCGTGTTTAATGAAAGTTGGCCCGATATCATCCGAGTGTGGAAATAACAACTGAAAAACTACCGAGTAACAGAATGTATAGCAGTTCGGCTTCTCCTTCACACAAACTAGAGCAGAGCCATTTAAACCGGGGGACGACGGTGCAACCTTGAATGAATAACTAACATTTCGGTAGTTCTTATTCGTCCGACAACGCTTTCAACTTGTTTCTACACCTTTCCGTGCCCTAAAATTCACCTTCGGTGGCTTTATAACGTAGTCTGGTCCTGCAATCAATTAAATTTCAGGCGTGGCTGACTACACGTGAATAAATTCCACATTTTAGACGTGGTGTGATGTAGCGTTACTTCATACGATAGAAACGTTGAAATACTTACATTTTAACACGAGCAGAACGTCAAGTCTGAATGGAGTAGTGTTTGTATTGTTATCGTTATCGTTAAACGTAGCAGGCTTATCTTTCGCTACGAGTTATCTCCCCGTGAGTCAATGCTGTCGCGTCAAAGCCATCTGAAGTTTACTCAGCTCAGAAATGGACCGTCACAAAATACGGCTTCGAACATCGTTCTCTCTAATGCTAACTTGTGTATTTAGAGGTTTGTGTTTCGGAATAGCCTAGTTTACCGAGTATAATCGCTACGGCCGTAATCGCCCATCAGACACGTGACTTCCCGTTGTAACCAAATAGAAAACAGTAATATTGAAATTTTGGTTTCCGTGTGGTACGTAGGGCCTCACGACAACACAAGATCCGCACCTTAACCAAAAAATAGGCCTAAAGTTTTGACCTGTGTAGTTTGATTGCGTACTATAGTTGGTATTTTTTTGTGTATGTTAGGTTTATGTAACTTTTATTTGTTGAAGTAAGCATATTTAGTTAGCTCCCCGTTGGTTCCAAGCTGGGGGCTTCATAACTTTCGTGAGCCGATAACTGCACAGTTTCGGTTTCAAATCGTTGCAGGCCTTGGAGGAAAGATATAAATCATCCTTCCACCTTGCTTGACCCAGCTTGATGGCTAAAGTATTACTGAACGATATGTGATGAGACCCGGGTGATGTGATGAGGCCAAGAGGGGCCATTGATTGGACAAGACATGGATGACCTTGCCAAATGTCATCAAGGTCATTCAACTGCTAACTTCTTAAATACCCATCATACACCATGAGTATAAAATTAGGAATATGTAGGGAACAAAGCGACATTACCAATGCAAGAAACAGAACGAAATCGGACCAGATTTGAAGGACCTGTGACGTATGTAAAATGGCTACTTTCGACCCCTGAATGGCATTCCATTCAAACGAACGTTGTGCAGAGAAGAATCGCTTTCCAACGCACAGTCGTGCAGGCAAGCAACGGGCTACCACTATAGTCGACTTCCCTTGAAATTCCAATGTTGTTTGGGATGGACCATTTTATTTTAGGGGAGGGGGGAACAAATTATTATTTTAGTTGCCCCCCCCCCCCCCCAATTGAGACGCTGGGACAGTTATCGATGAGAAGTGAACTAAATGCAATGAAAGAATTATTTGTTCCCATTTTTCATCGCTTGTGTGGAATAAGAAGTGCAACAATTGTGATAGGTAGGGGAAAACATGTGTCCCTTCCTGATAAACCTCACGAGGTACCTTTCGCCGCGAGAAAAGCATCTCGCATGCTTGTGCAATCGTACAGCGTGGCATGCTGTAAAGTGGCACACACAAAAACTGGTTTCTAAGCAGTTATGAACAAAAATTACAATAAAAGTTAGTAATCCAAGCAGTTACTAAATGTCGTGAAACGTCTGCAACGAATCCTAAGAAAGAAAATCCAAAGATAATGAATCTGTGAGAATAAATACGTAGTTAGTGGTCGACCGAAACCAAGTTTTTCACTTTCGGCCGAAACCGAAACCACTACTGAAACCGGAGATTTGGTTTCGGCCGAAACCGAAATCGCTACCGAAACTGGCAATTCAGTTTCGGCCGAAACCGAAACCACTACCGAAACCAGTAAATCGGTTTCGGCCGAAACCGAAACCACTACCGAAACCGGAACCAAAACTTAACATTAATAATATCACTTTTAATAATTAGACAAAAATTAAGGCTAAGATCATTAAATCATGAGTGTATGGTTTTTCACAGACGTAGACTAGACTAGATAGGAGGCAGAGACCGGTTTAACCCCTTTTCTGCCGCTAGGCTGAGCAAATCCACGCGCGCCCCTCACCCCTACACCTAATAAAATGTCAATCTTATGTAAATAATTCATGACTTTCGTTTGCATTTTATTTCTGCTTGCTAGTTTTTTTTTAATTTTAAAACGATTAACTCATGTCAGTAAAGGAGATCCAGAGCACCAGAGAAGAGTTTCATTCAATGAGTAACCTATAAGCCTGGATTGAAAACGTAAAGGCAATTAAAGCATAAATTCCCTGCATTGCAACGATGCCATTATAAATATGATTAAGTATGGATTGAAAAAAATGTATATATTATTGATGGGCATGGCAGAATAAAGCAGGATCTGCATGTCGGTGCCCCTGGGCATAGTTAGACTACGCGGAAATTGGCTTTTGCCAGGAGGGGAATTTTTTTTTTTTTTTTTTTTTATTATTATTAAAGAAAGAAAGATGCCACGAAGTGAGCAAACACTTATTAGTGGCAACATTACAATACAATCCATCAACAAAATAATATACATTTCTAGCAATTTAAAAAACAAAACCATCAGAACCATCAGAACCATCAGAATTGGTTTCGGTTTTACCGAAACGGCAGCATAGAATTCAACCGAAACCGAAACCATAACCGAAACTAATTATTCGGTTTCGGCCGAAACCAGAACCGAAACCGAAACCAAAAACTTCTTGGTTTCGGTGCCGAAACCGAAACCGAAATTCGGTCGACCTCTATACGTAGTCAGAGCACAAATAGAGGAAAGAAAATCCAAAAGAGAATGACTGCAGAAATAACACTTCAAGAACACAAATCTAGGAGACAATGTAAGTTATGACGTCTTTCCCCACAAGTTTATTTTCATAAGCCTAGCAAGGTCTTTTAAAACAGCTTCCAGCTACTCAACCTCACGTTAGCATTTCTACTCAACCTTTAAGCTGGGGAGTTCACAACCGACAACGGCAGCATTTCACGAGAGGTCGAGTAGCGGTAGCGCGTTGCTTTCCTTGCACGACTGTACATTGGAAGGCAGTGCTTACTTGCACGAAGGAGTGCTTGAATGGAATGCCATTTTGGAGTGGAAAGTAGCCATTTTACGCGCATCTTATACCGATTTCGCATTGGAAAATTCAAGTGGCCCTGGCCGTGCCAAGGAGGGCTGGGCACCGTTTTATTAACCAATGCGAAATCGGGTGATTGGGTGACCAATGGTGTGATCCTGGCCACGCCACACACGGCCAAGACCGCTTTATTTACCAACGCGAAATCAAATTCGGACGGAGCCAGCCGGCGCTGCTTAAATCAGAATGGTTTATGAATGGTGCTGCAGTGTAGCGGCAGAAAGTGTAACGTATCAAGTATGACAAACCGACACGTGGCGGTGCTGTAAATCGTGATCAGCAAGCCGTGGAATTAACCAACGCGAATGCGGGCCAGCCGGCCCAGCAGTGGCCCCGATTGGCACTGGCTGGCCCACCCCAGTTCGGCCTGGCCGCTTGAATTTACCAATGCGAAATCGGTAATAGGTCCTGCAAATCTGGTTCGATTTCGTTCCGTTTTTTGTATTGGTAACGTCGCTCTGTTCCCTACATATTCCTTTTAATACTTATGATGTGTGATGGATATTTAAGAAGTTAGCAGTTGAATGACCTTGATAACATTTGGCAAGGTCATTCATTTCTTGTCCATCAGTGCCTCTTGTCCTCATCACATCACCCGGATCTCATAACACATCGTTCAGTAGTATTACTTTAGCTATCAAGCTGGGTCACAACTTAACTGATCACCCTGTATATGTTTAAAGGTATTTCCAGCATCCCAAAAAACAAACTATAGCTTTTTTTTTTACATATGTTAGTGCGACGCTGATGGCTTACATGTCTTTTTCTTGTATCTGTTCCTTTAGAGCATTAAATTTTGTAAGGCTTAAATCAGTATTTTATACGCTTAAGCGTTTTTTAATGCTAATATCTGTTGTTGTTTTTTTTCTACTTGTCTCAGCAAGCATAACAACAAAAACAATATTGTAATCACCTTAAAATAACTGTTAAAAGAGTGCTAGCCTTTTTAATACTCAATTTTAAGCTACAAAAATTGAAAATCGGTTCTTTGGTTCTATTTCTACGTAAGAGCAAAATTTCCCCAACAAGAAGAAGAACAACAATAATCTTGTAGTCACAATAAAATAGCGTTCAAAAGTCTCTAGGCATTGTTCATACCTACGTTTTAAGCTGTAAAACTTGAGCATCGGCTCATTGGTTCGATGTCCAGGTGTGGTACAGCTGTTACGGGTCAGAATTTGGGCTATTCATCGAGCTAAATCACGAGCTAGACCATGACATTTGGTACTGAAGTCATTTTTAGCTTACGAATCGAACTAACACGCCCTCGAGATACCCCCTAAGGCCTTGTCACGGATTTGTGACTGGCCTTAAAGGCCATTGTTGTTATACTGTTGTGTCTTTCCCTTAGGACACAACCGTTTTGTTGAAATGTTCATTGTTGTGAGGTATTAAGGTGACCATGACCTTTGTAACATGACCGCAATGTTCGTGATGGCCATTTTGCGCCAATAAATTTAGTCTTATAGTTAACGGATGTCCATCTCCTTACGCAACAGGCCTCTTCTCGAGGGGCCCCCCCCCCCCCCCCCCCAACCACACTCACCTGCGTGAGGTTATTGACCAACCAATTCTTGCTGATCGTGCTAAAATATGAATTGGTACACAAGTCATTCTTAGCAGCTCAAATTGAACCAGCCTTGGAACCCCTATGATTATATGAAATAAACCCCCAAGGCCACCCCCGACCCTGTTCTCCCTCTCTGTACTAATGCTTGACCAACAAATTCTTGCAGATCGAGCTAAAAGCATGAAATTTGGCGCATAACTTGTTCTTTGCAGTGCAAATCGAACTAGCTATGGAACCCACTTGAGATACCTACAGTGCCCCCATGTGTCTCCTCCCTAAGGCTTATTCAAGAAATTCTTGCAGATAGCGCTAAAAGCATGAAATGTGATACACAAGTCATTCTTAGCGGGACAAATCGAACTAGAATTTGTTGGTACTCATCCTCATGGAGGGGAACAGGGGATCACTGAAGGGGAGCCTTGGGAGGATATTTCATGGCAGTTCGATGGCTGGTTCGACATGATGAAGAATGACTTGTACGCGGCAATTCGCGCTTTTAGCTCGATCAGCAAAGAATTTGTTGGTCATCGGGCTCACAGAAGCTGGATGTAAGATGGCACAAGGGCGGGGGAGCCCCTCGCGGGCGCTAGATCACTTGTACTGCTAAAGATGACTTGTGTACCAAATTTCATGCTTTTAGCTCGATGTGCATGATTTTGTTGCTTAACAGCTGTACTAATGAGACAAAGAGTCACAACAACAACAGCAGCAGCAACAGTAACAACAACAACAAGAAATGGCCATGCTGCTGTAGGCCAAACGGATCGGTTGCTGCAAATAAAATTTTTAATATGGTGAAAGAGTTATGACACGACCCCCAAAACATCGAATTTCGTTGGTCTACGTTAACTCCGGGGAAAACTATAGGATTTCAAAATTTTACATTTCCCCAACAAGAATAACAACAACAACAACAATATTGTAGTTCACATAAAAACACTGTTCAAAAGGCACTGGTCCTTGTTAACGCCTACATTTTGAGCTGTAAAAATTGAAAATCGGGTCATGGGTTCAGTTGCTGGGTGAGAGCAAAATTTCCCCAACAACAACAATATTATTGACACATTATACAATATAGCATTTAAAAGGCCATAGGCGATGCCCGTACCTACGCTATAAAACTTGAAAATCGGCTCATTGGTTCGATATCCAGGCGAGGGCGAACAGTCCCAACAAAAACAACAATAACAACATCAAGAAACGACCATACTGTGTTAAAATGCGCGCGTAATTATTTATTATTTATTTAACAATAAAAAGAAGTGACGCAGCCCGTAATTATTGAGGCGGGTGCTTATGAGAAACAATGTTATTTTTTTTACCGCAGCCTAACTCAAATATTTTCGGAGATGTTCGTGTTTTTCGTTTAATGACGAAGCCGGTCGGATTTTTAGCAACCCCGAGGATTAAGGCCAATGTGCATTGGGCTAGTTGATGGGGCCGAGTAATATCCGAGTCGAGTTGACTTGCTACTTGCCCTCTACTAGCCCTATAGAGTAGAGGTTTAAGCCGGGTGTACATTAGGCTAGTTGACTGGGCCGAGTAATATGCGAGTCAAGTTGACTTGCACTGTCACTCGCCCTCTACTCACCCATTACTCTCCCAATGTAAACCTCTACTTTAGACGGAGAGTAGATGGCTAGTAGCAAGTCAACTCGACTCGCCCATTACTCGGCCCAGTCAACTGGCCTAATGTACACTCGCCTTTACATAACAGTGCCTGCTTCAGTATTTACTTGCAGGGTTTGCATCGGTGTAAACTAATGTATTATACAATCTTTCGCTCGGCCGAGTATTTGTGAACTTGAGCTCAATTTTATGCCTAATTTTATGCCGTGCTTTGATGAAGTCAGTTCCGGCTTTTGTGGGACTCAAAATTACCAGTTTCATTATTTTGAATTTATGAACCGATTGATTGATTGATTTATTACGGAGCTCTAGCCAACATTGGCTACCAGCCCCAGTACAACACACACTTACTAAAACACCTACATCACTACTACACTAATACATAGAAGCTGTAAAGGCTCTAGGCAAACCGACCTGTAGCTTCACAGAAACCTGCCACTGCCTTCAAACACTGCACATTCTGCATACCCCCATGTGGGGCCACTGACAATAGATCATAAGTACTCTGCAGAAACTGGCCCAGCCACACTAAACGTTGATCCACAAAAAGTTGACACCGCAACAAGAAATGTTTAATTGTTTCTTCCTCCACTCCACAGAAGCACACTGAAGAGACTGCTCCATCCCACTTTGCTAGCAGGTAATTCAGGTGGACGTGACCCAACCGGAGCTTGGACAAAATCACTGCCGCTTTACGTGGCAAGAGATCCAATTCCGCTGGGTATGACATGGATGGATGAATGTTAAAGTACCAAGAACCACTCCCTCCCTCAAACCACTCATCCTCCCAGTTACTCAGTGCAATCCTCTCAATCAGCAACGACAAATCTTTCGGATTACCCAGGTA
>JAHWFP010047897.1:0-17323 GCA_023313725.1 Lithobius niger | reverse complement strand
GTGTGTAGACGTCTTCAATGTGTACACATCGTCAGTACACATCGTGTATACTGACAGTACGCAACAATGTGTACATTCTCAGCCTCCACACGAGTTGTGCACTCGCAGCACAAAGTGTGTGCAGCAGAAGTACACATTCTGGTCACAGTGCCGTGCACTACCAGTACACAAATTGTGCGCTGGTAGTACACAGTTCGTGTGGTGGCTGAGGTGGTTACACACTGATGTGTACTGTCATTACTGCCAGACACATCGTCTTCAGTGTGTAGAGTGTTATAAAGTAAAAGCCTCAAAGTGCACAAATACACATTTAAAAAACTCGAGTTTCGCCTCATTTCAGAGCCATTATATCAATAGTAGCAAGTAAGAACAAATTGCAGATAACGCAAGAAAACCACGAGTTAAGTTGCAAGTAAAATGTCCATCTTAACAAGGTACAACTTGCTAGGACGTGTTAAAAACGGACAAAACCATAAAATGTTTTTGTTAATGAAAATCTAGAGCGGACTTCAATGTGTGATTGTGTCTAGCACCAAACGAAGTGCCAGTTATGAGCTGAAACTATTATGTATGTGGGTTTGTTGGGGTTTGTGGACTTAAATTTTTTTTTTAAATAATTCGATGTCCTCATGGCTTTATTGTGTTACTTTAAATTTGTTTTTACTTGCTTCTCTTGATGATGGCTCTGAGATGAGCCGAAACGTCGTAAATTAATGAAAAAAAAAATAACTGCGTAGCTAAACCGTAAACTTGTACGGTATTCAAAAAATAACATGTCACATATCACAGCTTTCGCACACTCGGAAAACATGTCCGAGATTGTTTTTTTTGCAGTTTCTACATCAGCAAGGTCATGGATTTCATTTTTTGCATCAAAAGTATTCCGAAAGAGTTGTTATGCTATTAACACTGTTTGAACTTTCAAGGTTGCAATAGTTCGTCAGCGCCGACTTTTTCAAAACGGTTGACTTGTTCGTCCTTCACATTTCAAATCCTTTACGGGGTCCAATCCTATACTTGGCTAAACCATTGGTCGTCGGAATCACTGAACAAAATCGAAACACCCAAACTCGACTACATCTTTCTAACAGCCATTTTACGCAGCCGAAAACAAAGCAATAACGAAGAGCCACACAATTGTTGACGATACCTAAAACGAACTGGCAAACAATAAACAAGCAACCAAAACGCGACATACGCCATACCATTGTAACAATGAACAACGTCGTCGAAAGACGAAGACGAAGACAGCAATCTATGTCAAAAATAAAATATGGTCATAAACACCTAAAGTGTGCGCGGCCTATCTTGAGTTCGCTGCAGAACGAAGACAGATAATCGATTGTACATTTTTGGTAGCAGAGTGCCTTGTTGATATCCAAAATGATTACAAAAACAATGGCGGCCTTCGATTAAAGCCGCTCCATCCAGGAAGACGTAGCCGCTCATAAAATACTTCCAGGACTCAAGATACGCCGCGCACACAATTATATAGCCATACTTTTGCAGTAAATGGTTCTAATAAGCCCTTTTTTGTCACACTTTTTCTGGGATGGTATTCTCGGACCGAAGCAAACATCCTCGGTCTTTGCCCTCGGATGTCCTTTCAGTCCTTGGATAGCATCTAATAAAAAGTGTGACAAAACGGCTTACCAGACCCTATTGTTGAAAAAGTACGGATATAACATCGAATTCAGTACTGATCGGTTTCGGCTTTAGCCATATTTTTTTCCCGGCGGCTATGCTAAGCTGTGGCCTCAGTTTTTGGTACAGCTGTACGGCTTAATTAAAAAAAAATTGATACTGCGGCTGATGCTGCCAGAAAGCTGTTGGAGAAAATTCCAACTCTCCTATAGTCCGGAGAATTCTTAGGGACTGTCCGTAAGAAACGTGACGTCACATCATAAGTCATGAGAGATAACTCAAAAATATCTTTGGGTTCCCCGCAGCTGGCCTTAATTCTAATAGAGGTGCGGATGAGGCTTGAATAGTGTGTTTGATTTACTGATTTACCTTTGACTTAATGGCACACTTTGATTTACTGATTTACCCTTGATTTACCGATTTACCCTTGATTTACCGATTTACCTTTGATTTACTAATTTATCTTTAATTTATAGTGATTTACGAGTGATTTACTGATTTACGTTGACTTCCTGTTTAAGGTGATTTATGGGTTTAAGATTGATTTACAGATTTGCACCTGATTTAATGATTGGCACTCAATTTACAAGGGTTACTGATTTATTAATTTAACAATTCATTTCCAAACCAAACGATCATATCGAACGAGTGCAATCGCCTTTCGCTTGCCGTTTAACTATTATTTACAGATAATTTACTGATTCACTGATTTACAATGATTTCCTGATTTAGGATGATTTACTGATTTGCTTCTGACTTATTGATTTACCAGTGAGTTACCCCGTAAATCATACAGTGGTCATGATTTACATGCTTGTCGAACTCCTCGAGTGCGAAGTTCATTTGAAACGTAACGGAACGTAAGTTGAGTTTAAGTACTCAGATTCTTTTATCTAAGCAAATATACAAGGAGGAAAGCCAACTGTCGCCATGATGGCTGCCTGGAAGAAGTAGGGGAGCGTTAACAGCCAAGTCGCTTTAAACGCATAAAGAATGGTTTATGCGTGAGAACTGACCCCTTAATGAGGTCAACTGATGTAAAATTTTATCATTCACGAGTTTCATATAAGGAGGGTCCCCCCTACCTCCGTACCCCAGCCTACTTTCTCCTTTTTTTATCGCTAAAAATCAAAAAGAACCATTAAACTACCCAGGTTTAAGTGTTGAACGAAGACGTGACTAAGTTCTCCAACAAAAGCCAAAACTCGTAAAGCAAAAAGCCCGTTCAAAGGCAGGAAATGCAGTGGTCATGTTCCTCGACTTCAATCGATAATTCCTTCGCCATAAACACATTTTCATCGCCGCATTTCCCACCGCGCGGTCTCGTGCACGCATAATCTCAATACTCACGGTTCCACATTTAAGTGCGAAGTTTTTCATCCAACCCTTTCACTGCGTCCTTGTTTGAGAACACTGTAGACTTCAAATATTACCAAAAAGACTGCGTAGACCAATAGAGAAGGAAAGCTCTCGTTGCTATGCGTCCTTAACCAAACGAGTAAAAACCAATGGTCACAGAAAAGAAAAAGAGTGAAGAAGTTTTACATCCCCGCACAGTTTTATACCCAGCGTCGTGAATCTGGTCTTGGGACGGCAAGAGGGGCCGGGGTAGGGGGCGACCTTTGATTAAACTGTATGGGAGCCGTCCATATATTACGTCACGATTTTGGCCTGTTTTGAAACACCCACTCACCTTTTTGACACAAATGTCACAAAATTTATAACACTCCCCAAATAATTACGTCACGCTTATGTAATCACTCCCCACCCCCGCCCCCCACAATGTAATTTTTCAAAGTACTTTATATTTGCTTATACTTAAATTTATTGTATTATTTTCGCGGGTATAAATCTTGGAGTTTTCTGTGTGTGTGTGGAAATTCAATTGAATCTGAAGTATTGTTTTCTTAACTAATACGCCAAAAAATTAAGGTAATGTAAACACCAAAATGTGATGCAGGATTGTGACGTGGCATTTTGGAAACACCCCCCTCCCACCCCTGCGTGATAATTGTAACTATTATCAGTGAAACTGGCGAATTCGGTCTTAGCTCTTCGATAAGAGACAGTTGGACTGAAAAGGAACGTTCTAATTTTAGCATTGTTGTGTTTTGGGTTGAGAAAACTGTGGGAGAATTGAGACAGAAGATCTTTTCAATATTATATCTTAATTGTACTTTGCAGCAGCCGATCGTCGACGGGCTCCTTGACCTAGGGGGCCTCTTGGAGCCCGAAAACTCCATTCCTATGTCACTGCATACACCGCCAAGGAAACAACAAAATGCATTTCGGTAAGCGTTGTCTTGTTTTTTCATCAAACGGACTATACTCAACATTCGTCTGATTATATAAGCCTATATTTGAGCAATCCTACAATTTGCGTTAGCGCTAACAGTTAGTTACGAAGCAATCATTATGTATAAGTAGGAAGGTCATATTAGACCAAGTATAAGAAGTATTTTTCCACTAGGTATCAGTGTAATAACCCTTAGTTTTCTCCAGTATAGGTCTAGTGGGCTGAACTTATAAGTCTGTGTAGACGGTTCATCCAGTCCCCGACTCTCCAAGAACGTATTTACCCTTTCCATAACGCATTGTAGTACAACGTAACTCTAAAACTAATCAAGACTCACCACGAATACACGAAGAACAAGGAAGGAAGTGCACTCTATCGTTTAACCGTGTCACGTGATGCTCGCCAGTGGCCTATAATTATACACAGCTTTGGTATGGTCGGCCCACTAAACACTACGCAGCAGTGCTACAAGCAGTGCGATAGTTTCACGAGATGCCTCGACAAGGCAGCCACGCGTTTGACGTCACTGCGGCATTTTAACTGATCCTTGCATCTCATTAGGTTGTTGATTTTGCTTAGCTAGTTGGATGAATCGATACAAAACTGGCGTATCAAACCAATGATACTTATTATCAAACGCGAGCCGGACCGTTCCAACAATTTTAATTGTTTTAGAGTAATGTACATAAAGCAAATTGACAGTACGACTGAAAATATGCAATTGTTGTATCGTGACAATAGGCGGACAGAACTGTCACAACTTGGCATCGTAAACATGCGCCACTGTTTTACTTTTGACGCAATGACGTCATCAACCGTGGCATCGTAGGTAATCTCGCTCGTGTGTACTTCACGACGGGAAATAGCTCTGATGTACTAGCTCTGACGTGTTGCGTTGGGTAGACTGACCAAACAGTCCCGACTCTCTGGATCTTTTAAATCGTTACCGATATATTAGAATCCGAGACTGGAACCATCATCATAAACTTTTTAGATCTTTAAACCAATTTACTGACTGAGCTCAGTGATCGACCTGATCCGCCCGAGTGCTAACTTACGGCCCTCCTAACTCACCCTATAACTGCTGACCTATGGTCCGTTTAATTAACAATCAAATGTGACCCATTGTGACACATCTCAAGCACCTGTGCGGGCCATCCAGCATTGCTTCCAAGGGCTACGTCGCGTTTCGCATAATCTCATTTCGCATAACTCCGGTTTTTGGATTAATTCATACGAAACGGTAATATCACAACTTTTATGTCTGATTAATGACGTCTGCTTAATTTTGATAGTTGAGAGTCAAAATTCAGGAAACCCTGTCCTACTTGTATTGATTTACGGTTTAAGCGAGTGAGTGAATTGGTTTAATTTGCCTTGGCTAACAGTACAAAACGCCTTTATGTGCCCTCACCCCACAAGAGCTGATATTCGCGTGTGGCGCGTTGGCTACCACAGAAAAAAGAAACAACAACAACAAAAAAAGACACGTATTACATGTCAACTTATGCAACTAATGCAAACACACGTGAAAACAAAAAACCTAAAAAAGTAAGGCAACGTAAAGACAAGAGGAACCAGGATGAAAAGAAAGTGCCTCGTAGTACAACAAAAAGTAATACGAAAAAATAAATATGGTAAAAAGAAAAGAAAAAATATTTAAATTACAAAAAAATGCTGACAGTATTCTTCAGCTTAAAACTTTAAATAAACTTTCAAGGGAAAACAATACTGATATCCAGTAACCAGCTAAACAGGCATTTCTGAAAATGATTATATTTCATTAAAATATTTTATATAGAGCAGTGACATTTGCCGCCATATTGGCACCAGATTGGCACCAGTATGGGTTTCGGAGGGCATAACTACAAGGTGCACTACATAAAAATGGAGGGAAAAACAACGGAAGAGCGGATTTCTTAGGCTTAAAATAACGTTGTTTTCTCCAACAACAAAAATCGCGCGTTATAGGATTAAGAAATCACTCTTCACAGCATCGGCTGAACCCCTTCTGTTTCTCTCTGCAGTGCCCCTTGTAGCTAACCCATTAAGGCTCCAGCATGGAGTTAAATACAATAATACTACGTCGTGTCACTGCTCTATAGTTGGGTACGTATTGTAAAACTTGCTGCCAAGGAAGTAGCTGCATTTACGCAGTTTTTCTTCAGTAACTTTAGGCTGAATGACAAAACTATAAGACTCACTCCTCGTGTGGTAGTTGGTTGCAAAATGCGTTACAGTACGTTTATTAATTCTGCGGAGGTAAATTAACACTCTGTAAACATGTACAAATGTCAGACTGAGGATACCTAGCTGTTGAAACAGTTCGAATGAATAATGACTCTGATTTTTGAAAGCCACTACTCTAACAATTTTCTTTTGGAGCTTGATAACAGGATCAATAGCATGCATGGAAGTACCAGGCCAGCATGCAATAAAGTATTGAACGTATGATTGTCCCACGGTAAAACAAAACAATAAAAGAATAGGCCAGGCTTTCTTGCTTGCTGGCTGGCTCCCAGGATGCCACGCGAGAATTATTTGGGAAATACGTAGTGACGCGTAGTGCGCGCTTCACTGGGGGACGGGGGGGGGGGGGGGGAGAGGAAGAGAAAGGTTTGGATGCGAAGTACGTCGTATATTTTAGAATTATATGCAGGGGGGTGTTGTCATGCAAACTAAATTCCACAGATGGTTATTGCATCACGTTTTTAAGACCGAAATCAACAAAACTGTGGATTTTCAGAAAGTAAATTTTAAAACGTCATTAAACTGTACGAACGCCGATTAGAACCCAAATATGCCAATAGATCCCCCACTACGCTGCAGAGTTATCGCACTAAACCAAAATAACTGAAGATCACAAAAAATACGTCAGATCGTTCATAAACGACTCATATTTCTACTGCTAAAACTTAAGTTTTTGCAAGTTTCTATTCGAGTGCGACGATTTGGGAGGTTGTGGGAGAGAAGATAGAAGTTGAGGACATTAGGGTGGGGATTGAGTTAGCTGAAGCGTCTCTCTCAGAAACGTTGGAGGGGGGGGTTGAGATGGAAGGAGACATAATTGGGTAAACAACGTTGTATTCAAAAGGTCTTTATTGTAGTCAGTAAACACCAAAAAAGAAGAGACAATTCGTTTTTTTAATGTTTTTATGTGCAGTGGGCCGGGTAGGGGGAGGGGGAAGAAGACACGATAGTAAGCCAAGCCTCACAAAAAAAAAGCCACGTCATTTCGTTATTATTATAAAGTAAATTCACCCGTTTTTAGACGGATTGTAAGCTATAGTTTAATCATGTTTAATGAAACATGCTTTCTAAGATAATACGTTTTACACAAGAATGCACGCAGTCCAATAATAACTGTAGTAATTAGACCCCTCCAATTTAGCATTCTGTCTAAGGTGACAGCAAGATAACGAATTTCGTTATCACATTGTGGCGTTATCTGCATAGAGCACTTTAAGAATATCGACAACTGTTTCGCTCCTCTTCCTTGAGAGAAAAGTTCACATAATTGTTTTCGCAACGTTAAGGGTAAGCAGGTTTTCAATAAACCAGTCCCCAGTTATCACAATATCACGTTCAATATTAAAAGAGACTAGTTCTGTATTTTTCACAATAGCAAGAATAACAGTATCATCAGCGAAAAATACAACTAGAATTAGTGTTTAAACTGAAAATATCGTTAATGTAAACAAGAAATAGGAGTAGTCCTAAAACTGACCTTTGAGGCACTCCTGCTCTCTAAAATACTGTCACTGTAATGACTCTCGACTTTTGTACATTGTGACCTGTTTGATAAGTAGTCCATACACCAGTTATGTGCTAAACCTCTGATTCCATAGATCTAGTTTCAGTCTTTCGTGGTTAACGGTGTCAAGCGCTTTCATCAGGTCAAGGGAAATGCCTGGAACAATGCTGCCGGAATCCAGTGAAGTATAAGCGTGTGAAAGAAAATTCTGTACAGTGTCTTTACTGTCTTTAGAAATCCATATTGATTGGTGCGATGCATATTGCTGTTATTTTAAAGCAGTAAGCCTGCTTTTCATGGCTTTGGTTTTTCGAGTAGCTTTTATTGAACAGAAAGTAAAGCAATGGTCTTACTATTATTTGATCTCTGTGGTTGCCTTTATTGAAAACAGGAATCACAACAGTGTGTTTTAAAATTTCAGGGAAAAATCCAGCAGTGAGCGATGGGTTCAAAACACAGACTAGAACATGAGCAATAATGTGCTTAGCCGACTTAATGCTCCCTGCTCCATCAAAACCAGAACTGTTACCGTGATCAGGGGAGTTGATAAGATTGTTTATTTCCAGCTCTGTAACAAGAGTTACGAAAAAAAAGAATGGTTAGTTGAAAGTTGAGCCGCAAATAGAAAATAGTATGGAATGAAGAAAATTTGAAATGAATCAAATAATAGTTTTAAAAGCAATACAAACAGAAAGACTGATACCAGCACAAGATGAAATAAGAGAAACGCCCTTATTTCATCTGCTAAGGTTGTCTCGGGGCGGCTAATTTTGCTAGAAAATACCTAGGATCTTTTGCATGCCGCAGTTGACATGAGCACAGTGCGTTTCCGAGACCCTTCGATTTCCAAGGTGTCGAGGCTTGGATTGACCGCGGAACTTCTGAGACAGGCTTATGAGACATTCGTGCTAACCACTGAGCCACCCTGACCTCCAAGCACAGGATGTGAATTGGTGCTGCACATAACACGTCAGTGTGCAAAAGCGCCTGGTAGAAAAGCTTACGCAATCACACGGAAGCTACACTATAGGCTTTCGAATTTTTAATGCACTTGTGGTGACGACGAATTCGAGTGTACGAATGTAGCTAGCTAAATTCCTCGAGTTTCTTGAGGTCAAATGTAGAATTCCTGGTCTACGCCAAAGAAAACGTCAGGTAGGGTGAAGAATAAGTCACGCTGCAGCTTCATTCACATTTCCATGCAGATGATGTACGTGGCGTTCATCTCGCCTCCAATTTTCCTCGCCACAACCGCCTGACGACGTGTTAACTTCCCTGCTTGGCGCCGGTGGTGCCGTTAGCAGCCTGACGTTATGGTACTGGCGCAATTGATAGCGATACATTTCACAAACGGCGATGAACGAGGTGAATGCAAAGATGAGTGCGTAGAGGACTAATTTCATTTGTCCGAATGCCAATAACATTCTACGGCAATCAGCGGATGAAGGGTTTAATGGATTTGAATGTTAACGCTGAAAGAGACAAATTGGTTCCAGTTGTTGTGTAGTGTCCACCCCATTGTCCACTTTGAGCGCATCACCATCATGCTATTCGTCGCTATTGGATATTCTGGATGTGATGTGTAGTTGGATCTCTGTTTTACTGAGATGAAGAACTCGGAACGGTTAATTTAATTTTAATTTAATTTAATAACAACATTGAGTTGCCGGTTTCCTGGAGAGGAATGAGGTAAACTTGCAAAAAAAAAAAAAAAATTTTACAGGTTTGAACTTTGGTTTAACGCTTTTGCACGTCAATTTAACGTTAGTGGATTTCAAATTAACACTCTTGTCCTTGAATTTAACACTTTTGCACTTGAAATTATAGCATTGAAATAACTAATTTCTTTTTATTCGCCGTAAAAAATGTGTAATTATCAAGACACACGCTAGTGTGTCGCGCCAGGTTAGGCAACAATCATCACAACAAACATCACATCAATTCAATTCTCGAGGTTGTAAACCATTGTATTGCGACGCCATAGTGTCTGTGCCTAATATCCTGAAGCAGAGTTGAGCACATTTCACGTACTTGGATAAAAACAATAATGCGGTACAAACGCTTAAATTGTGTTGAAATCAAGAGCAATGACCCACCTGACAAAAATTAACTCGTGCAGGACAGCCAGCCTCTCGATAACATTGTAAATATGTAAGTAGCTACTAGCTAGCTAGCCAGCTAATTCTAGTCCGCTCAACCCCATGTTAATTTCCATAGGGTGATTATTCATCGTACCGAGATAACAGGAAGGCTTCCAGCTATGAAATTGAACGAATGGCTGTAGTACGATACGAAATGCGTACCTTTTATGGTTTGGAGCCTAGGGGTGTAACGGGGATAGTGTGGGATGGCGCGTAAGTACGAAATATTGTTAAAACCATTGTTAGTATTGTCGGCATCGTCTCTCATTGAACGGCCAAAGTTCGGACAATGACAACGTGTATACTGACGTGCGTGCTTAGACACACACTAGTGTAGCACGATGAATTTAAACAACGTTGCCAAAGAAATTGTATTCACGTCCAATTCACGAAAAATAAACCAACTGTAAAATCATAGTAAAATAAACAAAGTCAAAAACTGGTGAAGAGGCCACCAGGTTGAGAGCGGTTCGGCCCTTCAAAAGAGTGATATCAACACACTGCAACTAACGAAATAAAACAAATTACAACAAAATTAAAACCAAACTAAAAACCTATAAAGAGGTGACTAAGTTGAGAATGGTTCGGCCTCTAGGCAAAAGGTAGTAGCAAAGTGTTGAAAACCAATTTCTTGTTGACGTGCCACTTTATTACACATCTGCACGGGTGGAGTTGAGTCAAACGCTTCAAACGCCGTTCTTAATCGTTTTTTATAGCGCCGTATGATATTTCGTAGTTTCGGGATCGTCGCAGCGAAATTACATTACAGTAGCAACTCGTAAGTATTTCTCTATGACTATATTTTATATAATTTCACATTCCTTACAGCGAATAAAAAGAAATAAGTTATTTCTATGCTTTAATTTCAAGTGTAAAAGTTTGAAATTCAAGTGCAAGTGTGTTAAATCCAAAGTCTAGAGTGTTAATTTGACATCCACTAACGTTAAATCCAAATACAAAAGTGTCAAATTGACGTGCTAAAGCGTTAAACCAAAGTTCAAAACCTGTAAGTGAAAAACAAACAAGAAAATTTCGTTATACTATAACAATAACAATTTGGTCAAAATGAAAAAAAAAAGTGTAATATGTACAAAGGCACAAAGTTAATCAAAATATTATTTCACATCATCTGAGATATGGTCATCCAATCTGTTTCTGAATGTGTTAACCAAAGGTGCTTTAGTAACATCGTCAGGAAGCTAGTTCCACATTACAACGAGTCCGTTAGCGAAGGAATTTGTCGTTGTATTTAACCTTGAGAATGGTATTTTCAGTTTAAACGCCGAACCTCTAGTACAGAATGGGGAAACATACATTTCAAAGAGGGGGTTAGGAAGGTTGATATCTATGCCTCTAATACTCTTAAACATAAGGAGTAAACACCCTCCTTGACGGCGCCAAGGCAGCTAAGGAATTTCCATCGTCCATGAATGGAAATCTCATGAATGTCAACCGAAGCAAACAGTCTGCATTAAAGACTAGCCTTGTGAGGATACAAGATACACTAATCTGAGAAAGAAAGAAAAGACAACTGCCCCGACTGGGACTTGAACCCATGACTTCCTGTTTACTAGCCGGGTGCTCTAACCACTGCACTACCGGGGCGGGTTCTGGCTACATGCTCCAGCCGAGCTAGGTAGCTGTTCAGTCTTTCTCAGTCTTGTCACATACATACAAGGAGGGAAAGCAACATTGCTTCTGGCATTCACACTAGAAATAATGCAAGTAGTAAATAATTGTGATTTCTTCTTTATTTACTCATGAATGTCATTTTAGTACACTTTTTCTATACTTGGGGTAGAGGCCGTTAACATGAATTAAGCTGAGCTTATTATTATTATTTAGAAGCACATACCAGGACAGTCATAAAAGTGACAAACCCACACACCACAGGAGCAGATATCCGCATGTGGTTTGGAGCCGCACAAAATTGCAAATTGAACGAACACAAAGGAAAGATATTTCCAACAATTAGAAATCAGGATTACCTGAGAGAAATTATTTAACAAATATATATATATATATAATTATAACAATAAAATAAAATAAAAACAAAAAAAGAAGCAAAACAATTTAGGTTAGTTGAAAAGATAAGAACAAAAAAAAAACTACACGAGTAGTCCAAATAAAACAATAGCACAGTACTTTAGCGAAAGAAACGAAGAATGACAAAATGAAAGAAAACATTTAAATTTGAAAAAGTTAGATGACGGCGAAATTTGGCTGCGTGGTCGTGAAGACAAGAAACAGATTTGATTACTGTCACCTTTTGTGCAGCTTTTCGTTATTTTTCATGTTTGTAAATATTTATGAGAAAGTGTCTCGTGATCAAGGCAGGAATAAACTGCTGAAAGTTTTACGGTTTATTTTATGTCTACCGTGGTTCTTTCATTGCCAGTCAGGGCCGGGCTAACTTTTTTTTCTTGTAGAAAAAGTTAACTCACAATATCGAACTAATTTTCTAAGGTAGATGGGTTTAGATCAAGTATAGCCACCTGAACAAATGTGTCTTAAATGGCGACATCTCATTCACACGTTTCATTTCACTGGGCAAGGAATTATTAAATCTACTACCCAGAAAGTAACTACATTTTATTTGCGGAATCTTTCCTTATCAACCTTAGGTTGAGCAAGATATAAGCCGGATTCGTTCCTAATGATTGTGGTAATCAGTGACTTGACGAGTTGTGAAGTGAGCACCGTTTTTTGCAAAAATTAATTAACATGATCGGGTCTAGTTACCGTTGAAATAAGCTAATGCAAAGCTGGAAAAAGTCCACTGTTATTAAATACTTGCATTTATCGTTTTACTAGCGGAAGCCCGTGCTATGCACGGGTGGTGTTTGATGCACCGTTAAAAAAACTGGGACGATTTCCTTCCTCCTGTGTTTGTTACGGAATGCGTGTATCCCGTCTATGTGTACCCTGGCTAGCAAACACAGTTTTTCGTTTGCTTCATTCCCTCATTCAGCGTATCCCTTGTTCCGGAGTCCATACACTTACATTACATATGATTGTTTCCTGCAAAAATGGTTGGAATACGCGTTTGTACATTTGAAATAAATAAATACGCCTTTGTGCATGTGAAATAATAAATACGCCTTTGTACACGGGAAATAAATAAATACGCCTTTGTACACCTTAAATAAATAAATAAGCATTGGAGACATTGTAAGCGAGGATTAAACAAACGAAGTTTCAATAATCAGCAAGAGGGCGAGCGGGCTCATTCTTCCCACGGTGGCAAAGAAAAAGGGCGAGCGGCCGACAATGAAAACGGATATGTGCTCTATCAATTACTTGCGGTCGTCTTGTGGCGGCCGTCTTGTGGCCGTCTTGTTGCCGTCCATCCTACGCGACAACTCGATTTTATTAATAAAGATTCTTCCCGAATAGTGCCCACAGAAATTCAATTGGCATTCGTACCGTTCGGACCTTCTAACATCTATAGCAGAGTAAAAATGCACAATTTTTTAACGAGCTACTTGAAGGGGGGAACAGTAGATAAAAGATGGAAAAAAATGCCACTGTAATAAAAACTGCGTAGCGAAAAGGCTTGATGTAATAAACTAGAATTCTTTAAGTGAAGTCTTCTTTTCCCAACTCCTACAGTTACCCTTTGCGTTTTTCCCTGCCAGCTGCTTCACCTAAAATAGCTTTTAAAAATGGATCATTTAAAATAATAATAATAATATTTGTTGCGATGGCAACGGGTCTGGCAAGGACTGGGGAGTCACTGACAGCCAGCCGAAATTACATGTAAATACATTGTACAATATACGGCCAAGGAATGGATGATGGTAAGAGGTTTGGGGACACGAATGCCTTACCACCAAGGTTAGACCTGCCAGGGACTCAAAGGCCCCCGATGGCATCGCCAAACGTGCAGGACATGGGAAGGGTGTGGAAAATGTTAAAAGGTCCAAAATGATGCTGTATAATTAAAAAGTAAACACGGTGCTAAAAAATTGTATGCTACGGTGAATACTAAAAACTAAAGCACCCAAATAGTGGGATTTGTCAACACTTAAAAAAAATAATAATAATTAAAAAATATATATATGTATATAAATCAAAGACCAACCTGATAAAACAGGTTGTGAATATTGTGAATATTTAGTTATTCATAGATAATTTTTTTTATTTGGTCCGTTGTAGGCTTTTTTTCTTTCAATTCTTTAAAGGCACATAAATCCTTCCGGAGTGTCGTGCGACCCGCGTTGAAAATTATAGCGTTTGCAACATTTAAGCAGGTTAGAGAAACTGTTAATGTCGCAAAAATCATCTCGAACGAAAGAAAAAACAAACAAACAAAAAATCACTGTGTTGGCAACATTTGCAACGTATGAACTCATGTCGCGAAACTGAGTCATACAGGAAAGCCAACATGGATGCATGTACCTTTAATTATAAAATGCTAATTAGTCATGTGACCATTTTGTTCGTTTGCTGCCTCCGGCTTGTCACGTTTGGTCTAATGAGGTGCGCATCAGCACATCGAAAGTAACCGTTATCTTTTAATGAGTTTAATTATGTATGTGTGTAACGTTGTTTACTTTGATAAAATTTTATTGCCGTGAATGTCAAGCCAATCCGTGCAGGTTTTATCATTCTCGTAAAAGTGGTATTCAGATATTTTAATCATATCAAAAACCAAAACTGGTAAAAGGGGCCGCCAAGTTCCGAATGGTTCGGCCCGTCAAAGGAGTGATATCAACACACCAAAACATTTGCCAAGTTAATCGCACCGCTTAATAGTTCGAAGATTAAATGCTACTTTCGGTAGCAATGTTCAAGTTTTCATTTAACGTCCGAAGTATTATTCGAAGCGATTAAGTTGGCGAATGTTTTGGTGTGTTGATATCACTCCTTTGAAAGGCCGAACCATTGGGAACTTGGCGGCCCCTTTTACCAGTTTTGGTTTTTGGATGTGATATCACTCCTTTTTTTAAATTGTGTATTGGCTCAACTCCACTACTATGCAGATGTGTACTATAAAGTGCCACATTAACAAGAAATTGGCTTTCAACAATTTGCTACTACCTTTTGCCTAGAGGCCGAACCATTCTCAACTTAGTCACCCTCTTTATGGGTTTTTGGTTTGATTTTAATTTTGTTGTAATTTGTATTACAATATTTAGTTAGTTTTGGTGTGTTGATATCACTCCTTTGAAGGGCCGAACCACTCTCAACTTAGTGGCCTCTTTACCAGTTTTTGGCTTTGTTTATTTTGCTTTGTTTTTGCAGTTGGTTTATTTTTCGTGAATTGGACGTGAATACAATTTCTTTGCAACGTTGTTTAGATTTATCGTGATGCACTAGTGTGTGTCTAGGCACGTACGTCAGTATCCAAGTTCTCATTGTCCGAACTTTGGCCGTCCAATGAGAGACGATGCCGACAATGCTAACAATGGTTACAACAATATTTTCGTACTTACGCGCCCTCCCACGCCATCCCTGTTACACCCCCAGGCCCCAAACCATAAAAGGTATGCAGTTCGTATTGTACTGCATCCATTCGTCCAATTTCATAGCTGGAAGACTCCCCGTTATCTCGGTATTGATGAATAATCACCCTATGGGATTTAACATGGGGATGAGCGAATTAGCTAGATAGCTAGCTAGCTAACACATTTACAACGTTATTCAGGGTCAGATTTTGCATTGAAAGCAGCTTAGCTGGCACTCCTACACGAGTTAATTTTTGTCAGGTGCGTCATTGCTCTTGATTTCAACACAATTTAAGCTTTTGTACAGCATTATTATTTTTCCCCAATTACCTGAAATGTGCCCAACTATGCTTCAAAATATAAGACACTGACGCTATGGCGCCGCGCTACAATGGTTTACAACCTCGACAATTGAAATGATGTGATGTTTGTTGTGATGATTGTTGCCTAACTTAACGCGACACACTAGCGTGTGTCTAGATGAGTACATTTCAACCTCAGCGACAGTTACACGTTTTGTTGACCAACTGTGAAGATGTATGAGCACTAAGGCTGTACCGATTTAGGGCTGCCGAACCGATTCAAACCAAGTAAAGTATGATCGGCAGTGCTTGGTAAACGGGGCAATTATTCGATTTAACCGAGCTTAGCGGCGCAGCTCGCGTCTAGTCTTGGGACGCGATTCTGGGGCCGATGCGCATTGAAAGCGAGCTTTATTCTGGCGTTTACTCAATTCCAGTCGATAATAATACGGTCGATGCATGGTTCCTACGGCAGGAAAGTTGAACGGCTCCTAAAGTTCAGCAGGAACTAAATTTGCAGGTAATAATTCGTGACGTAAGCTGCTTTATTTTATGTTTTTTCGGGTATTTATGAAGTTTAACCGAACCACGCAAAATCACTCAATTTTGGTACTGATCGACCCAGTTCTTCATCCTTTTCTCATTTCATGTTTTAAAAATGGGAGGAAATGTATTTTTAGTCCTCCAAACACGTTTTTATTTCTCCAACAACGTTTTTAAACCACGTAAAACGGCCCTGCCGTGTTCAAGCGGCGGCCATGTTTTGGGATACAGAGTGGCGCGAAAAGTTGCCTTCGAGAAAACGGAAAGTAATGTTCCAAACTAAGCTGCCTTGCTGGCGTTGCCGGCGCTTCTTCAGTTTAGGTGGAAAAGAGTTGGTTGCGGTTTCTGATGCTATGCGTTTATCCGTGGCGAGCGGCGGAAGCGCGAACGAGGCACGTAATTTGGAAAGAAATAAGGAAAAAAAATAATTTCCATTTCCTTGCATTGCGATGCAAATCAGGTTTTCTTGTTACTCTGTTTCCTGCGAAACGGCCGGTGCTCCAACACGATCGCAACTATCGTTTTACGTGTTTTCAATGTTTTTTTTTTACACCTTAAAACGCATTTACCTCCGTTTTTTAATGTGATATGGGAAGAGGATGATGATCTGCGTCGGTTAGTAAAAAAATTGAGTGATATGGAGTGGTTCGGTTAAACTCCATAATTACCCTTTTTCGGACATTCACTTTCACCAGGCTGTTTTATAATAATAATACATTTACCGCGAAAGTGGAAGGGTGGCAGGAGTATAAGACCACTTACTCTGCTCCTGCGATAGATGGGAAAGAGTACAGAAAAGTGTTAAAGGGAAAAAGGTAAGGGGCGCTTCAGAAATGTGTGTAAAGAAATTTGTGCAAATGAGTGAAGAGACTTGTTGTTTCTCGAAGCCTGTTCGGTATTTAACAAATGCTGATTAATAAACATGCTCGGTTTTGCTTGGCAGCACTGATCGGCTCGGTGGCTCTCTGACGATCTCTTCTTATTTCAAGAGATAATAGTATTTAGAATCTGACAGAAGAATCATACGAATATGGTGTCGCTGACATTTAAACCTAAAATTCCTAATAGGAATTGATGTTGCTTTTGAGACATCTTTTCATTGACTCGATTAATTTAGTAAGGCTACATTTTAATAAAGCGTTATTCCAAACATTTCAATTCTTAATCCTTGTCCTTACTCCTATGAGGAGTCT
>JAHWFP010047895.1:15396-38541 GCA_023313725.1 Lithobius niger | reverse complement strand
ATTCATAATCTAGATCTACGTGATCCTCTTGTGTTTTCCATCTGCTGGAAACTCAGAGCTGCCTCCCACTCCTCATTGTCTGGGTTGGATTCCCAAGAGGGCGAAGATTGCGGCTAAGTCTCTGTGCAGTATGTGGGCAAGAGTGTTCATTGAACAGCGTGGGACTGGTTCAGGTGCTGGAGTTGTGTGGCATGGTGAAAGGAGAGTGAACGAGAGTGTGGGGCAGTGTGATGGCGGACTGACGAAGCAAGTTGTGGTCCTTTGTTGTTGAATTGCGTGGTATTCAGTATTTTGGTATTTCGATATTAATATAGTAGATTAATAGTAACTTAACTGCACAAAAACTAAGTTTGCTGTATCATACAAATGTACGTATTACAAGTATGTTCGTATTGTGGTGTTTAATAAGGGAGCAATATTACTGTGGCTGGAGAGGGAGTAACGGTTTGTGGCAGGCGATCACGCCCATGATAATGTAGATAGCCGGATTAGTGGTGGCATGGGCGTGGTTGCTTGAGAGTCCTCCCCCCCCCACCCTCGGCAATTTGTGCGAGGGACAACGGTAACACATAACAGTCGGCGCTATTAGAGCAATAAAATAACTTAGCTCAACATACACACAGTATAAGTTACAAAAGGTAACACTACTGCTACAACGTAAGGTCCGGTGATGGAAGCGAGGTTAAAATCAGGTAAGAAGCGGATTAAGCGGTCGGAAGGAACGGGTCGTGTCAGGAGATCGGCAGGGAGGTCCTGACCAGGCAGAAATGCAGGGTAACGGTTTCCGACTCGATAAGGCTATGCAGGTACCACATACAACGAGCGTAGTGCTTGGAACGGGTGGTGGCACTGAGGGGGTTAACCAGGTCAATGGCAGAGCGGCTGTCTGAAAAGAGAGGCAAAGGATTGGGTATCAAAAAGGAAGGGCCCAATTTAGTTAGCATCCCCTGGACCCATTCAAGGTCTTTGCAGCACTCTGCCATGGCCATCAGCTCCGCCTCTGCACTACTTAAGGCCACCATCTTTTGCTTGCACGTGCGCCAGATAACGACGCACCCAGCAAATTTGATGAAATAGCCATTGAATCCACGGGCATCACTAGTGCTACTCTAGGTAGCGTCAGAAAAAGCCGAAACTGGGTTGTTGGTACCCCAGGGAGAAAATTAACGGTAATGAGCACTTCAAATAGCAGACAATCCATTTAGCTGCGGACCAGTGATCCTGAGTGGAATTGGAATAAGTGGGATAATATGATAACTGAATGGCTAATGTATGGATGTGTGTTAGATACTAAGAAAAGGAGCGAGCTAATGAGGGATTGATATTGCCGGGGGTTTGGCAGTAAGAGGAGTCCTTACAATCGTCAATATTCTGGAACGTCAAGGCGGGGATTACGGCCGGGGTACAATCGACCATACCAAAGGATTCCACTATTTTCCCAATATAGGAAGGCTCGGACAAGTAGATGCCCTGATCGCATTTTTCTAGAAGGAGGCCCAGATACAGTGTATTCATCGTCTCGACGATGGTAAGGTGTTTGCCGATCTCGAGCAAATTTTATCTATCAAAGGGTCAGGGGCGGCGTACAGCATGTCGTCAACATGGATTCCATCAACAATACGTCGTTCCCCCCACGACTTGATAAAAAACGCAGCGGTCTTACTGACTTTGAGATAGACCACATTTAAGCATGATTCTCTTCATCTTCAAGTGCCTCTGGCGCCCCGGCTGACGTAGCCCATAGAGAGATTTGTTTAAGCGGCACACCTTGCCCCAAAAAAGTTTGGGGTACCCTGGAGGGGCGGCGTAAATATATAAGGTGTTGGATATCGCCATATAAATAGGCCCAACGGATGTCTGCAGACCTGAATAAATAACGACGAGAAGCAACCAAGGAGATCATTAAATGAAGGGAGGCCGTACGCAAAACAGGGGATCTCGGAGAAGTCAATTTGTGGCCTGGCAGAGCAGCCACAAGTTACTAAGTGAGCTTTACATTTTATGTAGGGAGCCGTCCTTATTACATTTTCGGGCATACACTCACTTGCTGTTCATAATGGGGGTACCAGTAGGGGGCCTGTCAACCAAATCCCAACCCTTCATGTCACTGAGTACTTGTAACTCTGCTAACATACCCTTGTCCCATAAGGCGACATTGGGATTATATCCTTGTATCCTTGGTAGGTAGAGGTGGGAGGACCTCGGCATTACAACATCGTTCTTACACCTCTGTAAAGGGTAATTTTGGTTGATTAGGGCGCCGAGGGGGGTTGTACATTCGTCGGCGTAACTGTCTGGCCAAATAACGCGTTAGATAGTGAGAGGCAAATTTTGGGGAGGGTGGGGGGGGGGGGGTGGCATTTTGTACATCTACCCAAACGTCTTCAGGAAATAATTCCCCCTCACTTTGGATTTCGGGGGTTATGAGCTCTAATGGCTCGTTTGTGCATGAGGTAATTACTTCACTAATCAGTGGTGTATCACTAGTATCATCTAGTTCTTGTGCAATGTTAATATCTATTAACTGCTCTACTTGATCCATTATAATAGCACTAGGTTGGAACGTTAAAGCAGTTGGATCTAATTGTACAGTTGTTGTTACGTCTACTTAAGTGATTATTCCTAGCACATCATTGGCGGAGCGAGCAAGCGAAGCGTAGCCTATAACGGACACCAAATTGCAAAATATTGGTCTGTTGGTTGTACTTTTTTAGTCTGGGTGGAGCCCAAACAAAAAGTCGGATCGAAATGAAATTTGGCACAACGCTTTATGCTCCCAAAAGTATTGCTAAGCCAAAATTTGACGTAAATCGAACAATTATTACAGAAGAAATTATAATTTTTCGAATTTATTTATAACACTCACCATTGTAAATTTGGAATCCTGAATAGTTAAGGAATTCCGACGAAGCATACACTGATGTGCTGCTGGTGATCAAGTGAACTTTAAAAATAACGCCAAACTAAATCATTGTAGCTGCCTTACAGCTAACAATCTATTTTGACATAAATCAACGAAATAATAACATTTGATTATAGCACTTTAACCACTAGAGGAAGGCAACCAAATGGGAAAAAAAAAAAAACAGAAGGATTCATTAACGACACTCATTCGCTTCATGTGAAAAAGAATGCTTGGAGGAATTCAGCCAACATGGCAACCAAAGTGGTGTTGACACTATCAACGGGAATCTCAAATGTGAAACATCAAATCGCTGCTGCAGGAGGAAACCACTCATATGCCCACTCAATACAGCAGACTCCGTATTTATACTGCAACACAAAACAATAATTTGGCTTCGCATAGTAATTTCAAGGTTTATGGATTGCTATGGAAACTGCACTCTCCATCCCGTGTTGTAAGAATGAATAGGCTTAACCTCGAACGTAATAGGCCTAATTTCTCTACTGTTGTGTTGTCGCATACCAAACAACACGGGAGATAATAATTAGGCTTAAAATTAGGCTGTACAATTATTTAAATACTGTCTTCATACCCAAGCTAACACCGTCTGACCTACTTGTGAAATTCAAATTAAAAAAAAAATTGCGTTCGCCGTTGCAGTACGTGCCAGAGGTGTGCGCTTCAACATTGTCGTAGGAGGCGGCATAGGGAGCCACAGATATTTTGAATCATTTGATTATATGAAGTACTATCGTTACTGATGATTGTTTAGCTTGCAGTTTGTTGATATTTTAAATCTAGGAAAGATATTCTGCAATAAATATTAACAATGTAAACATTATTGACGGTGGCACGGTCTTTGTTTTACTGTGCGTTTGATTGTTGTTGTTGTAAACTTAGGTGGGGTATGTGGCTACGGACCAGAGCCCCTATAATAAAGTCCTGAAACAGTGTGCGAATTGTTTTATTTTGAGCTTTCTGTAGCCTTTGGAGGATTGTTGCATTTGCAGTGCTGTATACTTCAATGCCATATCTTAAATTCGATTCAACTAAGGCAGTGTAGATCAATTTTTGAAAACTTAGAATTTTTCTCAGGTAATATAATTTAGGCATTAATTGTCTTATTTTCTTAATTAACTCATTTATGTGGACTTCGTGTTTCCAATTTTTGTCAAGCCAAAACCCCAGATATTTGGCCGAGTGGTGAAAAGGTAGGCTAATTTTAAGATCCTTATCTTTTTGGTTGCAGTACAGCAGAACGTTCAAATTTTTGGTAATTTTCATTTTAGTTGTTGTAATTTCCAAAAAACATCTTTATTTATGCACACTTCATTTTCCCAACACCACTCCTGGATAGCATCAAAATATCTCTGCAATTTTTGGATCATTTTTTCATAATTAAAATGGCTAGCAAATAGACATCTGCAAACAAAATTGACTGGTTCCCTTCTTTGGCAATATCATTTATTAAAAATAGTAATGGTCCCAAAACAGAACCCTGGGAGACACCGTAGTTTATTCCCTTGCAGTCGCTATGTTTGTCGCCAATCTTGGTTTCACTTGTCCTATCTGTTAGATAACTTTTCAGAATGCCAAACATTTTCCCACTGATCCCATATTTTTCTAGTTTAGTGAGTAGTATGTGTCTATCTATAGAATCAAACGCTTTCTGCAGATCAATGAATATTGCCCCAACATATTTGTTATTATTTAAATCCTCAGACACTTCATCATTTAGATATTTTAAAGCTTCTGCAGTTCCTTTATTTTTTTGAAACCCGTATTGTTTATCTGTTATAATATTAAATTTTGTCAAAAAACCTTGAAGCCTTATAGCAAAAAACTTTTCCATTACTTTATTAATGGATGGCAGGATAGATATCGGTCGGTAATTTTCACATTCATCCTTGTTACCTTTTTTATAAATGGGTCGCACAATTTGTTGCTTTAATTTGTCAGGCCAAATTTCAGTGTCGATTATTGATCTAATTAAGATGCATATAAATTTTGCACTGTTTCCTGAAGTCTGTTTAAAGTTTTCAAGCAGAAAACCATCTGATCCCAAGACTTTTGTAGCTTGGATTTCCTCAAGAATTCTTATAATCTCTAATTCATTAGCATAATCAATAAACATAGTTTCATTTAGCTTCCTGTAGGGACTGAGCTGCTAGTTCGGCCAGTCTAGTTACTTGTAAAGGTCAGTACTGGCAGACGCCACGAGAAGGCGTGCGTTCTTGTTGTTATTGCTGTAAACATGTCCGACAAATAAACGTGCGTTTTTCAGCCATATTAATGAGGACTTCCTTTCATTGGCAACGAGGTAACAATCAATGTCACGAAGGAAAGGGAACAATCACGTAAGAACAGTTAGTGGACACGCAGACAATTGAAAAATCGATTTGTGGTGGCCGAAATTGCGGGAAAAATCCGGATAAACAAATCGTCATTACCATGGTAAAACAAAGCAATTTGAAAGATGGCTGATGAAGAGCAAACGATTATACGAAGGATGGAACGTTTTCGGATGGACCCTTTTGACAAGGATAAACAAAAATGGGAAGAGTACATTTTTCAGTTTGAGCGTGTGTGCCAAGTAAAGGGACTTGGAGGAGATTCGGAAAGGGAACAGACAGCAAGGCGGGATCTATTGTTGGCATTTGTTGGTGCGTCTGTATTGTCAGCTACGAGGAATCATTTTTTTCCCGGAAAATGTTGAAGACTGCACCTACACCGAAGTCAAGGTAAGACTTAGAACGTTGTTTAAACCGTAAGTTACACTTTTTGCAGCGAGAATGAAGTTTGAACAAGCAGTAAGAGAGGAAAACGAATCTTTCCGTGAATTTGCCACCCGTATTAAAGAGTTAAGCAGGCATTCTGACTGCACAGGAACTCTGGATGAGAGACTGAGGGGTCGTTTTGCGGGTGGCATACGTCATCAGAGGGCGGCAAGGGAGATTAGGCAGCGCTGGCCCGATGGAAAAACAGCAGGCCGCCCTGTGACTTTTCAAGAGGTGGTGGATTTGGCAGTGGCCATGGAGAGAGCTGAGGCAGAAACCCAGCAAGAGACCACAGGGGGCCGTACTTCGGATCCAAGGTAGGGACCAGCGTCGGAGAAACAAAAAGGGGGCAGATGATGAACGGCAACCCCCTTGCACCAACTGCAAGCGGCGACATGGGGACTCGAAGGGCAGTTGTGCAGCTGAACGAGCTTCGTGCTATGTATGCCGAAAAGTGGGGCATTTTTCAAGGTGCTGCCCCGAAAAAGAGGCGAAATGAAGGGTTGAGACCAGAAGGCCGAGGAAGGAACATTCAGACAAAAGGAATTGGAAGCGGGCGAAGAAGGTGTCTGACGAGAAGGAGGAATATAGCAGCGACAGCCAATCTGATTCAGACTTCAGTTCATACCACATCAGAGAGACGGGTAGAAATAAAATTCCTCGAGCCACCATCGAGCCTGTAGTGAACGGAATGCAAGTGAAAATGGAGTACGATTCTAGAACTCGTCTCTGAACCATTCCGCGGAATCTGTGGGAACGAACAGGCAAACCAAAGTTGAAGCCCACAGCGCGGCTGACTGGCTACAACCACCAACCACTTGAAACCCTGGGAGAGGCCAGATTCAAGGTGAGGCTGGGAAAAACGGTGAAGTGGTTGAAAGCTGTAATAGTGGAGACTAACGACGTTCCATTATTGGGTTTGCCATGGTTGTTGGCATTTGAACTATCACTTCCATGTGAAGTTACAGTGCGAGCAACGCGCCCAGTTCCTTTGTCACCAGACCCCGGAGAGGATCCGCAAAGAACTGATGGTAGAGTTCCATGAACTGTTCACTAACAATCTGGGAACCATTCGAGGAGTCAAGGCTAAGGTACACTTAAATTCAGGAGCAGTGCCCCGGAAATTCAGTGCAAGGCGAGTTTCTTTCCCAATGCGTGGACCAGTGGAAAAGGAGCTGAAAAGCCTGGAGGAAGCAGGGGTTTTAGAGAAGATCGACCCAAGCGTCACACCAGTTCCATGGGTAACACCAACTGTAAACCGCCTCTATCCAGACGGAAATGTGCGAATCTGTGGAGACTTTAAAGTAACAATTAACCGCGAGGCAGTGGATGATCACCATCCTCTGCCCACTTTCGAAGACCTGGTGTTGTCAGTGGCCGGAGGACAGCGATTTTCAGTGATTGATTTGAAAGATGCCTATTTGCAAATGGAGGTGGATGACGAGTCCAAATCGCTATTAGCTATAGCTTCCCACGTAGGCACATACTGCTACAAACGACTGCCTTTTGGGCTCTCATGTGGCCCAGCAATCTTTCAGAAATTTATCGATGACACCCTGAAGGGAGTTCCTTACACTGGAAAGCTATTGGATGACATCATTGTGTCGGGTCCAGATGACAAGCAACACATTGCAAATCTGAGAGAAGTTTTGACATGGTTAAGGAGAGCAGGCCTGGTTACACAAGCCCGGAAGGTGCAGTTGCTGCAGGAATCCGTTACATATTTGGGACACCGGCTGGACAGGAATGGAATACATCCATTGGAGGAGAAACTGCAGGCCATTCGAGACCTTCCAACCCCAGAGAACAAAACCCAGCTGCGGGCCTTCCTTGGAGCCATAATCTACTATGAGAGATTTGTGCCCAACCTGCATGGATTGTGCGGACCACTTCATGCACAGACCAGCGGGAAAAAGAAGTGGTTTTGGGGTCCTGAAGAGGAGCACGTGTTTCAAGCTGCCAAGGACCAGTTGGGTAAAGAGGACACCCTTCTTCCTTGCAGGTTAGATAGACCTGTGGCCATCGAATGTGATGCTTCAGCCGGATATTTGGGAGTGGTGCTTTTTCAGCCAGACGAGGATAACCAAGAAAGACAGAGGCGCATGCATCCAGAACCTTGACGGCTGCGGAGAAAAACTACGCACCAATGACCGAGAGGCCTTGGCTGCTGTTTTTGGGGTAATCAAGTTCAACCAGTTCATCCAAGGCCGATCATTCACCCTACGGACAGATCACAAGCCGTTGGAAAGGATTTTTGGGGATCAGCGGGATTTACCAAAGGTAGCCAGCAGCCGATTAGTCCGTTGGGCACTGCTGTTAAACGGATACAACTATGTGATCGAATATAAGAAAGGCAGCACAAATGTGTTGGCGGATATGTTTTCTCGCTTACCCCAGCGGGACATGCTAACAGAAGCGGAACAGTTAGAGTTTGTTCGGAAAGTTGAGCAAGAAAAGCTGGGAGAAATTCACTTGTCAGCCGAAGAACTCCAGACGGTTACCCGGACCGATCCCGTGTTGAGCCGGATTGGTACTTTTATTGAACCGGGATGGCCAAAGGCAGATCACCAGATACCCTACAACCTAGCATCATTTCCGGAGAAACGCCAGGAGTTGGCAGTAGAAGATGGAGTGATATGGTGATTGGGACGGATGGCCATTCCGGTGAAACTTCAACAGAAAGTGTTGGAGCGGTTACATGAAGGGCATCCAGGAGCAAGCACCATGAAGGCCCTCGCCCGGCATTATGTGTGGTGGCCCGGAATAGACGCACAAGTAGTACAGTTTGTGGCGGAGTGTGAAGGCTGCCAGAAACATAGGGACAAACAGCAGCCAGTGCTCTTATATTCATGGAATGTGGCCGACCACCCCTGGGATAGTGTCCACCTGGATTTTGCAGGGCCTTTTGAAGGGAGAATGTGGTTGGTGTTAGTGGATTCATTCTCGAAGTGGCCAGAGGTAGCGGCAATGAACTCGACTACAACGGCAAAAACCATTGATATTCTTGAGGAGTGGATAGCACGCTATGGGGTGCTACGACAGCTGGTTACAGACAATGGACCCCAGTTCACTGCAGACGAGTTCAAAGTTTTCTGTAGGGAGCAGGGCATTGTGCACATCAGATCTGCTCCCTACCATCCACAGACTAATGGATTGGCGGAGAGATTCGTGCGGACCTTCAAATCCCGAGTACGAGCTGAATTGGAGTCCACCCCGGATGCCCGGAGAACAGTTCGAACCTTTTTGAAGGTGTACCGGGCAGCACCGCACCGATCCTCAGGACGGACGCCAGCCGAACTATTTTTGGGACGCAGGATGCCAACGACATTAGAAAGACTGAGGCCCGACCCACGTAGGCAGTTGGAGGAGTCGGCCTGGGCACAGCAGGCAACACACAATACTAAGGCAAAGCCTCGCCATTTGGAAGCCGGGGACCCGGCTTAGGTTCAGAAGGAAACTGGAAAAGGGTGGGGCCCAAGAACCATCCGTGACTGCATGGGCCCTCTATCCTTCATGGTGGAAACCCCGAAAGGAGATAGACGGAAGCATTTGGATCAGCTGCGCCACCAGAAGGAGCAGAAACCCAAGAGGCAGAACCAAAGAAGGCAAGGCCAGAGTGCATTACCCAGCCAAATCCGCCAGAAGAAACGATCCACTTGGAGGGGAACCAGGCATCGGAGGACAAACCCTACGGAACCGAAGTCCCTGTACGGGGGGAAAGAGAGGAACAGCCAAAGGAAAGATGCTAAAGAAAGGGGGGAGAAATGTAGGGACTGAGCTGCTAGTTCAGCCAGTCTAGTTACTTGTAAAGGCCAGTACTGGCAGACACCACGATAAGGCGTGCGTTCTTGTTGTTGTTGCTGTAAACATGTCCAACAAATAAATTTGCGTTTTCCAGCCATATTAATGAGGACTTCCTTTCACTTCCCACCTTGGTTTGAACTAATTTTTTTTTCTTTTTGGTTTTTCCTGTTGTGAAACTTTTTTAGTTTGTCTGTTTGATTTACAAAGGTTTCATTAAATTTGTTGGCTATTTTCTTTAAGTCTTTTGATTTAAAATGCTTTTTAATGTCATCATCTATGCTATTTTCTCTTTTACGAGTTATTTTATTTATGGTAGTCCACACATGCTTATTATCTTTTCTCTTGAAATTATATTTTTGTAAAAATTTTGTTTGTCTTGTTTTAGCTTCTGTGTAACTTCTTTTTTTAGTTTCTTATACTCAGATTTAAGGTTTTCGTTTACCACCTTTTGCCTTTTTAATCTTATCCGCAATTTATTTTTGTTGTCAATTAAGTTAATAGTATTTTCAATAACCCAAGACTTTAGTTTGCATTTTTTTTACTATTTCCAGTTTTCTGTTTCTTAGAGATTTTCACACTTTCATTATAAATTTTAGAAATAGTTTTTTCAATTTCGTCATAAATAATATTTGGATCATTTAAATTTTTTAAATAGTTCCATTCAATCTTTTCAAGGGCCTCCACAATTTTTTTTATTATCATAATGTACTTTAACAGTTTCTTCTTCTTTTTCAATTTTTCCATTTTCAAGTTGTAGGAGTAACGCCGTGAAGTAGTGATCAGCGATTTTTACACAGATTGTTAACCCTTTACTCATTAATATTTTTGTTTTGCATAGGGCATGATCAATACCGGATTCAACAATTTTTTTTTCATTGTTTGCCTGGTCACTGTTTTAATTTTTTTTTTTCATAGCCAAGCTGAGCCACATTTGTTTCATAAGTTTCACATCTATTATTTTTTTTGGTGTGGTTTAGTTTATAATATGTCAATGTTCATGTCTCCCAAGACAACAACATTTTCACATTTATCATATTTTATTAATAATTTTTTTAAATGCTTTGCAAATTTTTTTTTATGCGTTTTTGGTTGCCTGTAAATTAACAAAATCACAAGTTTGTTACCTTGCCAATTTGTTTCTGTTATCAGGCAGTCATTTGTGTCAATTTTTGTTTTTGTATACGAACATGAATACGTTTTTTTACTATAAACCATTACCCCACCTCCCAATTTGGTTTCTTCCCTGGTTATGAACGATTGCTCATAATGCTGCATCTGATACAAATCAACTTCGTTTTCTTTTATGCCAATTTCAGTTAGAAGAATGAAGTCCCAGTCAACTTGCATTAATTCGAGCTCATAATTTAACAAATTCCAGTTTTTGCGGAGGCTTCGAATGTTAACGTGTAGCACCTTACATGAATCTGTTACACTGAGCTTATTTTGCATCAAAACCTGTCGCACAGAGGGAGTGTCTTCACTCACCAAGTTTACCTCATCTTCATCACCTTCCATTTAGCCATAGGTCGTTTTCTGATTTAACTATTTTCACATCCCCCCTTCGTTGGCTCTCGTCATGATTTTCCCATCTTTGAACAGAAAGATGGGAAATAATTTTTCACATTATTTTCTTTTGCAAACGTTTTCGTTTTCCAGAAAAGTTGTTTATTGTGGGGCGTCATGTGTTCATTTACATAAATACGACTTCCGTTTCCATTGCTGAAACAATCATCGTTGGTGACAATTTTTTTCTTGTATTTTATCCACTCATCACGATCTTCTCGAAATTTTAATTGCAGCACAATTGATGGTGTCCGGTTTGGGTTTCGGTTAGTCAGTCGATGACCTTTATCAATTTGGTTAGGAGTGTAGGTAACGATGCCAAATTTGTCTGCTAGTCGGCCTATTGTGTCTTTAATATCTTCGTTATAACATGTACCAACTCCCGTAATTTCAATATTCTTATTTCTCTCGCATTGGGATTGTTCGTTTTGGTCGAGTTGCATTTGTGCAATTTTACCTTTTATTTCGGTGTTTTCCTGGGAGTTTTTTTTAACACATGCTTGCCTTTTCTTGATTTCTTTTAGTTCTGTTTTTAGTTCATTTTCTTTTTTTACATCCTCTACTACCCCATTTAGAAAGTTGAAAGTTTTTATTATTTCTTTTACTTCACCTTTTAGTTGTAATAGATCGTCTACTTTTCCACCTATTTTGAAAAGCATTTTTTTTTTCTGCAACCTCATTTATTAGCGAATTCATTGTTCCTGGTTGGGCATTGACGTTTTCTTTTTCTTCATCACTAATTTGTTGTTTTCCTTCGATTCCTTCAGTCCTTGTTTCATAATCATTTATAACTACTTCATGGTCACTTCCTGGTTTATTTCGCTGGCTAGTACACGTATCACATTTCCATCACATGACCCAATAAAGTGAATCACAAGCAAAATCAGGTTGTAAGGGACCGCTCAGAATTTCTCGTCAGGGGGGGGGGGGGGGGGGGGGGTTAAAAAAGGGGGGGGGGAACAAAGTTCCTCTCAGCGCAAGTGGGGACCAAAATTTTTCACTGGCTCTAAAAGGGGGGTGGGGGCCGTAATAATTTTCATTTTTTTTTTGGCAATTCACGTTGTGCAATTGTCCTAAAAATACTTTTCAGAATTCTTTAAAAAAGTTCTTCTGAATCAATAACTTAATTAAAAAATTTATCATGATTATAAAGTGTCGTATTTTCCCAGTCAGGCGTATGTATTCCTTTCTCAGATATCTGCAACGTGTGGTTGTAACACATGTGGTTTATTGTTTAAAGAGTGACAGCGGAGTTTTCCGGTTGGATTTTTCCAGCTAAATTATCCCTCTCTCCGTCGATCGAGCAGAATGACCAATTTTGGTTAATTCTCGTTAAACAAAAAACAAAACAGTGTTTTCGCACTGGTAGCATTGCACAGCCAATTCTCTGATCGAACAAGATGGGATGCTAACACCAGGAGTCGACCACAGGATTATTTCTGAGTCTACCTTCAGACCAGTATTGGAATGGATGGATATGTAGAAACAGAAACGGTTATCAACTATTAATGGTTCGATTTTTTTGGAAGAGGGGGGGTACTAAAAAAAACCGGCCCTTCAAAGGGGGACCACAAAATTTTCAGGGCGAGTTTAGGGGGGGGGCTAAACAATTTTGGAAGGACTCCACCACAAACTTCCAACCCCCCTCCCCCCCGCTCACAATTTCTGAGCGGTCCCTAATTAAAGGTAAAAACGGAAACTATAATCCAACAAGTAGTGGTAATGGGCGAATTTACGTCAGCAACCGTGGTCGTGTTAACGGGAATAACAGTAATTGTTTTCAAAACGTTTGGTGCACTCAAAATTAGTCCCATGAAACTCAGAATTGTAGGGTTAACCTTCAGTAAATTCACTACAAAACAGACGTTCGTTTGCACAGATTCATTATTTGTAATCGGGTTCACAGGTGTTTTGACCAAAAAAAAGTCATACGGTCATCCAGTTTTAGTCGGTGATGCTGGCAATGGCGTCTCTTCATTCCAAACCCGACCAATTCCAAATCGAAATTGTTTGGGCGAACAGTTGCAGGCTGAACCCTCACCTTAAACGAATTTTAAACTTGAGTTGGATAAAGAAAACGCGGACGTGATTGTAGAAAGCGGTAGCACAAGGTCCGATACAAACATTTCACTGTTGAACGAATTGTTAAAAATAGGTTGCAAAAAAAACTCGGCGCACTAATTGTGTCAAGTAACAGACACACGTTTTATTGAGTGGCCAGGTTGGTTCACCCTGTCAGATTAAGTGAAGGATTTCAGCAAGCATCAACTCTGCAACCGAATTTCAAAACAAAATCTACAACACAGAGTTAGATATATTATATTGTTGCACCAGAGAGGGAACATTCGCCTCAGAGCCTGTCCGTGCGTAATCACCGCCGCCAGGAGCCTGGTTGGCGCCACCGTCGATTTGAGAATGATTTTTTTAGGAATAGAGGTGTGCGCCAACAGCCACATCAAACGCAACTTACGCCGCCGCTGGTCAGATTCGGACCCTATCATCGCTTTTAAGGTCGTGTTCGTTAGTGTCAAAGCTGAGATACTAAATGATGAAGTATAAATTTATTTATGCTTTCGAAATAACTGATCTACTTGGAACTTGAAAACAAAAATTAGCAAATTGGAAACATTAATGCTTCATTATGCTCTACATGCTAAAAATGAAATAAAATCAAGTTGGATTATTTCACTTTGCAACAGCAAAAGTCGAACAGTAGGGCAAAGGGTGGGGGCGGGTAAGAGGGGACAACCCCCTCCGCTATTCGCCAAAAAAAAACCCTAATAAAACGAGCCGAGTGGGAATGAAAATCTAGGAGAATGGTTATTTGCTATTTTCTTCAAAACTTTGATGAAGCCATACATGACGTAAAGCGAGAATAAATATGCATAAAAAATAAAGGACCGTTCATTATTTATCAACGGGGGGGGGGAAGGTCTCATGAAATTATTTGTATGAAGACAGGAAGGGGCCAACATTTTTTTGAAGGTGTTAACGGGGAGGGGGTTAGAGACAAAACTGCGAGAAAGGAAGCGCACAGCAAGTTATAGAATGGTAATGTAAGACATCTATTTAGCTTAGTACATCCCACAACTAACTAAAGTAGGCGAAAGAAGGCCTAGTACCTTTTCACACACTCACTTAAAAATGAAAATGTTAATACAATTTTTTTCGGAGGGGCGCCAAACAAATTCACCAACACCGAAGGTGGATCATAATTTTTTTTAATATTGATAACAACAACCCGCCAGCTCCGCCTGTCGCTCCCCCCGGGGGGGCCCCTGTGGATAAATAATGAACAGTCCGTAAGGTGGTCACATGTTTTCTAGCATCGGTGTACAAAGCAAGACCTACAATTTGAACATATCCGTCCCCCCACCCCCTCCCTCCGAAGTTATTTTTTCGCTTTAGGTTATAACAAGTACAGTAATTTAAAAATTCGTGTTCTGTATCGTCTGCTTCCGTCTTTATGCTTGCTGCATCGTCTGCTTCTAATTTTTCTATTAGCTCAAGAAGTATATTTCGACGAATTACTAGGAAGTTAATTTCAGCCGTTCAAATTTTACCAAGCTAAAAATGTTAGGCTGCAATATCGCGACTTAGTTTAATCAATTCGTGGTTTGCTTACGTCTTATAATGAAATAAACGCACGCAATTATAACGAAATCGACACAAGCTTTTTTCTCAATGGATCTTGGAAATCCGACGCGGAAAAGTAAAGCTGAAAGTACCATCCCCCTGATCTACAAGTTGTAATGGAGCCAGGAATTGAAGGCTGTGCGTCCCAGGCAAATGAAACGTTAAAGGAACCGGATGTGTTTACTGCTCCTGAGCAGGCTATCGTGATAAGGAAAATAAGAGATTTCCAAGTGCAATTGAAAAAGATTTCAAGTTCAAATGAGAAAAAGAAATGAATTAAGTTCGAAGATGGGCTTATTAAGTCCAGTTTTGAGAGTAATGTGGGGAATAACCCACCTACAGCACGAAACCCAACCTTGTTTCGGAGTTTAAGGTGAGGCAGTAACTTCAGCACGAGTATAGGATGCTGGAACTGTAGCTGCACGAGCATGGGCAAGCCCAGCGTCATTAAGCATAAAAAGGGAACTTTCGATTGAATCAACGCATGTAAACCCCAACCGGGGAAAATGCTGAGTGGCTGGTTGCTCCATCCCCCAGTACCCAGAATCGTTTGACTGACATGTTGTCTAGACAGAATGAATCTGAAAGTGAATGCTTGTGTAATCGGATAGACATTTCGGAAATTTCGCTTGATCAGATTCGAAGGCAGAGACTTTGAAAGACAAAATCGCTTTTGCGTTGATACTAACTATGTACGGAAAAACGGAAAAAAAAATCGTTGATTCAGCCTTAGTAAGTTTGTTATATGAAGGAAAATCAACTGTGAATAAAGGACTAATATGCGAAGATGTGAATAAAATTTTTGTTGCTGTGCTAAATTTGGAAATTTTGGTGCCTCGTTCTCTACAGAAAAATGATTCAACTGATACGTGATACTTTAATTGCTTCTGATATGAGCCTACACCAACAACAACTGGCTTTGAGTTCTGCTACAGATCCTGTAACGAATTCTGCTATAAATTCTGGTTCTCGGTACTTTCCTAAACGACCAAACAGAGCGAACCAAACGCACCACTGTTGGTGACAGTTTGGCTCATTCCCTGCTAATATCCGTGTGATGAGGTTTGATTGACGTCAACATCGTCAGCGATGAACCTCACGCATGCTCAAACCTCCACCCCAGCAAACCACCTCCCTGAGATGGTTCGCAATTTGGCATTGCTCTTCCCTGGTCACATCTATTAGCCAATCCTGGTCAAATCCATTAGCCAGGTTTGGTCTTGGATTGGCCATTTTGGGTTTAAAGATTCATACTTTTCAAGGTGAATGCTGTATTTATGGTGTAAATGTTATCAAGTGTGGCAATCACGTTTAATGGTTGGTTTTGTTGAAATGTGTAATTGTTAAGGATAAATGTTTTTATAATATTAAGCCTAAATGCTAATCTTGTTCATCTAAAGAGCCTGCAGTCACTTTAGGCTTCACTTTGGGAGATGGTCCCTAACCAGAAGGTATGCCACTTCAACTCAGCGTAACCTAGAGTGTCCTGAAGATCTTAAAAGGACCAAACCGCGTAACACTGGAATAATCCTTAGTTTCCTCAACTTGACTGGCTACTTCCTTTCTTTGGGATAAGCGGGGTTGTAGCACAGCAACTAATGAAACGTCTGCTAAATTATTCCTGAAAAGTGAAATACTAATTTGCTAATAATCTTACTACCTGACATTGAAACCAGTACACATTCTAAATAGCGACAGCAACTGAAGCAAACACTGGGCAGAAACGTCATGCTATTCAAAACAGGGCTTGACACCTGGTGCAAATACAAGAATACAAATTCTTGGATTCGTGGATGCATAATTAGTCTGCCAAGCTTGTTTGTGATATCAAGACTGTCATGGCGGACACCACATCTGGGCATATGCATACTTCTGAAGATCGAATACATTGGCTCAACTGATAAGCAAACGCCATATTGTTTTCGATGTGATCGTTAGCATAAAAAGAAACCAATCCAGTGTGAACTAATAACTGGTTTAAATAAACAAACTAGGATTCGACTTTACCCCCACCAAAGTGACTTTCATTCCCTCGACTGAAAAAGTAAAAAGATCCATTAATTCTGATGTTTCAACTAATAATGCACAGCTTTACTCACGTAATGCATTGGGGTCTCATTGCGTCAAAGGCCAAAATAACTGTTACACACCTTTGCCTGTAAAAATGTTATTACTTAATCAAATTTTATAAACAAGGTATCTAAATGTTAACAATGAAACATAGGATACATTTTCAAGATGCATTAAAGTCTGTTAAAATGAGAAAGTGCCTTAATATCGTGGCAATCTTTCAACTACAAGTAAATTCTTGTAAACAATGTTAATACAAATATCTTCGTCTTGGCTTTATTTCTTGTTGTTCGTCCTGTAGAAGTGGTCAAGCCTTCTGGGGTGAAGGAATACAGTCCAATGGTGGTTCAGACGGTTTTGGAGCAACCGGAGTTTTGTTGAAGTTCCCAGGTGTACCCCCACCCCCCTCTTGCCAAAACCCCTTTTAAAATGAAAGTTCGTTTTGAGTTTTTCTCAATGGCTGCAATTAGCATGCCATTGTTTACATACCCTCACGAGAAGGACTGAATTTCGGATGTAAGTGACGTTCAATTCTGGAAGATAGAAGATTAGTGCACTCATATTCTGCCAATATATCAAACTTTTTTTTTTTTTTTGGACAAAGGGGATTTATTACACATTTATATGAATGGAAAAATACAACAGCAATAATTGCACAACGGACTCCGAAAAATGTACAAGAAAATGAAAAAATGAAAAGGTAATTCAGGAACGAAGGTAGGCATAAAACAAATTCGCAAAATCCCATTTCCAAAATAGAAAAAGCACCAGCAAGCACATTGCACTTGAAAAGTAAAGGCAAAATCCCTCACAAAGGCGCGCACAGTCGACGAAAACACTTAGAGCACACTAATGTATTCGTCGAGAGAGGCACTAGTAGGAATGGTGTTCATGAGTGACGCGGCATTCCCCCGTTGAACAGCCGCCCCGATACGTTGGAGAAGGAAAGCAGTAGACCTCTTCTCTCCAGTGGCCCTGGAAATCCTGCGACCGATGTCATGGATCAGGCCCAGGCCATCCCGACCAAAGGACCCCAGAGTCTCAGCAGCCACAGGGCAAAAGAAGTACCGGTTGTCCAAGTAATCGTACTTGGTTTTCTTCTTGGCTTTGGCGGCAGAGGCGGCGCTCAAAGGCTCCACGGAAGTCTGGTTGAGATAAGACGGTGCCAGGGTGTCGGTGCAGGTGAAATCCCAAACCAACTGACGGCCGCCAGCCCATGGGATCAAAGAAATACCATCCGGATGCTTACCGTTGTCCCGGTCGAGGCCAACAAGTTCCAGCTGGGCTGGGATCCCAGCAGACACAAGTGCACGCTTGATGAGGTCATTGACGGCGGTGTGGCGAGACAAGCGACCAGCACTTCTCTTGCAACTCAATCCATGGGCGCCAGAAGAGTCAACGACGGCTCTGCACAGACAGACGTGAGGTTCGCAGACGCGGCAACCCAAGCAAAGAGCGACGGCAATCCTAATGGCACCGTCATCGAGAAGTGTGCCAAGGTGGGAGGATGGAAGGGCCTGGAGCCAAGCGCCGGATTCCTTGGAAGACACCCTAATGAGACGGGCCTTTTGGTTGAGATTGGCAGTGACCTACACAAAACCTCGGTGCCAGGACGATCCCATTCACGTTGAATGGCCTTAGCATTTCCCGTCGGAGGAGTAGCTTCGGTCAGCTTGGACCAAGCAGAGATTCCCTCGGAGAAGACGGGGTCGGGCCCGTTCCTGCAGAAGTCGGGCAGAATGTCGTCTACAAGCTGCGACACGGAGAACGAAGAGGAGAGAAAAGCCGGCAGGAACAGATCCGACGCACGACAAACGCCCATACCACCACTAGCCATGGGCAAAGAGCACTGGTCCTTAGCCGTTGGTGAAAGCTAGGTGTTGGTGACGGCCTCCAGGGCGGAATGGAGGGCCTCATCAAACCTCTGCAAACCAATTGGGCATCTCCAAGTAGGGGCACACCGTAAGACGTAAGAGAGTTTGGGGATTGCCAGAGAGTTCTTCAGCAGGAAAAAAGCACAGTGAACTAACAGATGCTGCAGTCTACCAGCCATAACAGTGAGGGCCTCGGTCTTGGAGTCCAAACAGGCTCTGATGGCATCGTTAGATAGAGGGACTCCCAAAAGTGTTGACTCGGCAGGGGGTACAACACGGATACCAGGGGTGACCCGTTTAAACCTGTTGGACATGGTAGCTTCCTCTTCTGCAGATGCATTAAGAAACAGCAGCTCGCACTTGCTGGAGTTCACTTCCAGACCAATATCTCTGGCGCTATTGGTGAGGACCTCCCAGTCCTGGAGGACTACATCAGGTTTGTCGCCCAAGATAACATCGTCCAGGTACCACTCGTTGAGTTCAGCGTTCATGGAAGCAGCCACCGGCTGCACCACGAGGCAGAAGAGAGCAGGGCCCAATGGATCCCCCTGATGCACACCACACTGGGAATGGATGAACTTATCCCCGTATGCCAGAAGGGAAGATGAGCCATAGCACTGATGCAAGAATGGGTAGAGGCCAGGAATGCGGTCACGCACAGCATGCAACAGGCGATCACGGTGGACCGAGTTGAAAGTGTTCAGGAAGTCGACCTTTAGGATGACCTTGGCTTCGCTGTGGGGGTGAGAGAAATAACGCCTGGCAGCATGGATGGTGGCTTCTGCACCTCCTTTGGTGCCAAAGCTAAGTTGAACAGGACGGAAAGAGGCACCAAGACTCGACACAATGTTATTGCAACCAAGCTTGGCAACCAGTTGAGGCCAAGTGTTGCCAACAGCAAGTGGCTGACACTGCCCCCTTTCTTCGCATGGGCGATAAGCGAGGCACCATACAGAACGGGGCAAACAGACAGCATAAGGTTGCACAGTTTCGTAATAGAAGACAGGAGGAGCTCACGGACAACACCAACGCCATCGCTGACAAGGTCCTTAAGATGCTGGGGTCGCAAGGAGTCCAATCCACCAGACGAGCCAGTATGGAAAGGGTTCAGGCATTCAAGGACCAGGGGTTCGGACACACGAAGAAAAGGAGCAGCTCCAGGAGGAGCTGGCGGGAAATCCTGGTGGGTGTCTCCAGAAGGGTGTTTGGCTTGGAGAGATGAGAAAGTATCATCATTGTGCGGCGCGAAGGAGTCTCAGTCACAAATTCTGCTTCCCAACCCTCTAAATTCTTGACATTAGTAATCTTGCAGACCGTGCTGCCAAACAAACGTGTTTTTTGAGTAGGATCCTTTGAGGTTTTACTATTTCTTCTAAACTTGTTGCTTACAAAGCCCCACCTTATACAAAGCAAGATGCAGTGAGTACCACTTTCAGAAATCCGAAGATTTTTAAGACAAACAATTCGGCTCCTAATCAGAGTAGTATAATGAATTGGTACTGCCAAGAAAAGAAGCTATCAGTTATACATGAAACAAGATCACTAGTGAAATTATTAACTGACATCGTGTACTATACTTTGGCAACATGTCCCTAAACAGTCTGCATAGGTTCGTCATCCATTTTTTTACCTAGGAAAATGTCTTTAAAAAACCTCTGGTTGATAACCCCAAATAGATAGGCAAATTTACTTGATTCCAGGGTTTCTCGCGAGCAAGTAGTATATTGGATGATCTCTATTTACCAATACACTAGTGTTTAGGGTATACCCAACAACTTCATTGGAAAGTTCAGCCCTTTAACTTACAAGGAATTTACTCTTTTTGTGATGAGTATTTAAAAGTAACAAAACTCCTGGGTTGAAGATTATTCCCAGCCTTAGATAATTATTTTTTTTTACAGGAAAAGGCTTCAAAAAACCTCAAAAACTGGGGTGGGAACGACCTCAGTTTTTAATTTACAAGAAGACTTAAGAATTTTTTTTAATTTTAATGTAACATGGTAACGAGAATTCTTTTTACTTGTCCTCACATACTTAATTACTAGTCAATTCTCAGTTTAAAACTTTAATTAACGTTCAGAAAAAAAAACTTGTGCCGAACATTGCCAGAGGAGATATTTTCACAGAGCTCAAAGGCTTTCCCCCTGATCATAGTACGAGAAAGACAGCAGTAGTCAGCAGCCTGGACGTCACTGTGGTGGTTTAAGATTCGGTACGTGAGGATAAGATCTCCACGAAGGAATCTGGTTTTGACAGGGGTCAGGTTTAATTTGCGACGACGTTCTTCGTAAGAAAAGTGTTTGAGGGGAAGGCACCATTTTGTGAGGCGGCGTTGACAAATTTCAAAACGGGCAAAGAAAGATGAATAACAGGGGTGGCCAATCTGAGAACAGAATTCGTGCGTAAGGCAAAGGAAGGTTTTGTATAAGAGAGCAAACAGCTTAGGTGAAACAACAGAGAAAGTTTTAAGAATATAGTGAGTTTTTTTAGAGACTTTGCCAATGATTTAATCATTATTAACATGAAATTCCATAGAAGAAATTAGGGATAGTAGTGTTACCATGGCGGTAGCTGCATTGTGGGTTGTTGTGCCAAAAATGCAACACCACACATTTGGGAGGATTAAGAGCAAGACATTTGTTGGTCGACCAGATGGCAAAGCGTCAATATCTTGTTGAAGATTTTGATGGAGATAAGCGAGAGAGAGAATTTTCAGATTGTCTGCATAGTTCCTGCAAAAGGAGCGGATGGCAGAATGGAGGGCATTCAGAAAAACTTTGAAAAGAAGGGCACCGAAAACAGACCCATGGGGACCCCCAAAGATAACGGGGTCAGAAGGGGTCTCAGTCACAAATTCTGCTCCTCAGCCCTATAATTCTTGACATTAGTAATCTTGCAGATCGTGCTGCCAAACAAATGTGTTTTTTGAGTAGGATCCTTTGAGGTTTTACTATTTCTGCTAAACTTGTTGCTTACAAAGCTCTCATAAGATCATTGCTGAAATACACTGCTGCAGTGTGGGACCCTTATCATGCCTGCCAGAGCAATTGGCTTGAAGCAGTACAAAAACTGTCCATCCGGTTCACTGAAAGCAATTACAGTAGACACACCAGTGTCAGTGAAATGGCAAACAAGCTTAGTCGGCAAGATCTTCACGAACGTAGAAAAGCAATTAAACTTTGACTTCTTCACAAAATTGTTAATGGTAATACCATCACTGATGCAGATAGCTGTATTGCTAGGCCGTTCTTAAAATGATCACTCTAGGAAATGTTTGGCAGCCTAGTACTGACTATTTCAAGTACTCTTTTTTTTCCAAGAATGGTCACTGAATGAAACAATCTGCCGAAGAATGTGTGGTTAATGCCAAACTCTCTTCTTTAAAGGTTTCGCTTGGAAATTGTCTGAAACCAGGCGTGTGATTTTGTGTTGGTTGTCTTTGACTGACTCGTTTGCATTTTATGTTGGTTGTGCTTTTATTATTTGCGCTTTGAAGTTGATATGTGCTTCTTGTACAGTATTGGACAATGAAATTTAGACAGAAAAATGTTGGCTTTTCTGCAACTCTCCTTTACGGATTACTTCCTCCAGGGCGTGAATGGCTGCGGAAATGCGATTGTTTTAAGGTATTGGTTTCAGAATGCATATTATTTTCATGTTGCAGGTTGGATAATTATAAACTGTACGACCAATAATTACGACAGTTCAGTCCGTTTTAGCTGTTAGACACTATTGGACGACGAGTCCACTTCTCACGTGCGGGTAGAGATGATCGAAGTACCCAATGACTTGCAGACTGAACTTTAGTAATTTAGTCTGGATAGGACAAGGCTTGTTGCGATTTAAAAATTGGCGTAATTCACTTTTGACCTGGTGTAAGAAAATAATGTTAATGACTTTAGTTTGGGGACTAATACAAAGCTGCAAATGAAAATTCCGGAAACATTGTGCTTAGTTTTCCTTTATCTTTTAATTATTGGCTGAACCAGCGGTGGAATCACTAGGGGAAGAGGGGGGGGGGGGGGGGGGAGGCTGTGGGCAATCCCCGCCCCAAACCAATCAAAAAAGAAGGGCTTGCATTCGTTGAAGTCAAATTCACCACACGTAAGTTGATATTGGAAACTTTTTCTGCGAAATTGCCCCATGCTTTGTGACCTGATTGTGTGAAACGTTCAGTTCCAAACTTTAACGTTAATCCCTAAAAGTCGACGACTGAGACAACCTCTTAATGGTCGGTATTCGTTCACCCAAACCAGCTTATAAATCTTCTATTCAACTTCATTCAACTTATAGTTAGAACTAGCACGGTATCTGATCACTTCTAACCTCTAACTTTCTTTTTTGATTGATGAAAGTTTTCAACTCAGGAGCTTCTTTTCTCAGCATGGTCCCTCGGACAAAACTCAGTGAGACCGCGCTTCGCGTGAGGAAGGGGAAGGGGGTAGGGGGGAAGGGAATTCGCGCGGGCAACACTGCCAGAAAACGAAACTCCGAATGTGGATTAGGACTAAAGTAA
>JAHWFP010047895.1:3837-15296 GCA_023313725.1 Lithobius niger | reverse complement strand
TTATTTTGTTTTTATAGGTTGGGTTGGGGGGGGGGTTGAGGCTTAATGGTGCGTCGACTACTAGGTCATTAGTGCCAACCTCTGTCACAGTGCAGTGGTTCGGGTTGTCACTGGACCACGCATTAGAAACATTAAACAAGCTAGGTTAGGTAATAAATTTCACTATGAAACAGTTCTTTTCCTCGGATCGTTTTCCTTCTGTTATTTTCCTACGGTGATCTTCGAGGTTTTTTTTTTATTTTCACGGTATATTTTTTCCATTGACTGTTTACTGTCCATTCCTTTTTCCCTGAGCAGTCGTTCTGCTGAAATCTTTTTCTTTGTTTTTTTTTTTGTTGATTGTTTTTTCCAGTTCCCCCCCCCCCCCTGGGATTGTCTTTCCACAGCTTTTTTATTCCTAAATTCAAAGTTTCTGAATGCATTTCTTTAAAACAAAACCGCAAAATTGACTTTCAAATCCATTTTAAAACAAAATCAATTTTAAAACTGTTGCTCTATTCATGTTTATAACTAAATGGCGTAATACTTTTAAAGTCAGTTGATAGGTTTTGTCATGCATAATAATACTTTTCCTGTCCTGTACTAAGACTGAAGAAGCCACCACATTTTATTGGCCTATCCAGATTCCATAAATAGAGATTTGCAGTATTATGTGTAATACTGTGTTCTGTGTTCAACAAATTTTATTTTTTCAGTTGCATCGCAGACACAGTATTGTATTTATTTCACGGGTATTATTATTCGTTTATTGAAATTAGTAACTTCGTAATATTCAAGGATTTCCCATAACCAGGCATGATCAATAGATGTAGACTTCTAGTTGCCCCTTCCAAACTGTCTAAATTTCATTGTCCAATACTGTACATAGTTTTAAATTTAATTTAACACTAAATTCTTGCATTAGAATAAAGATGGATTTCACTGCCACCATCAGGAAATTAATTTAACTAATTAATCTTATTCGTTCGAATTTTAGCCTCAAATACAACCAATCGTTTAGCAATAAATTAATCTAGACACAGGCTAGTGTGTCGCGCCAAGTTAGGCAGCAATCATCACAACAAACATCACATCAGTTCAATTGTCGAGATTGTAAACCATTGTAGCGCGGCACCATAGCGTCCGTGTCTTATCTAGACACACGCTAGTGTGTCGCCGCCAAGTAGACGTTTTACTGTTGTTGGAGCTTAATTGTTAGAGCGTAATTGTTAGAGTGTAATTGTTGTCAGATGGCGGCTCACTGGCGGTTTATGTGTGACCCAGGACTCTTTGAGAACCGGTGTGCCCCTGGTTAGTAATAAGTTAGTTTTTAAGATAGAGGAGAGTGTATGGCGTTGGGGCCTTTATTTACTCTCGTAATAAACTTAAACTTGAACTTGAACTCACTAGCAGACTGTCTTTTAACTGAAACCAACTTATACGTGATTTCAGCATACTGGTGGAAATTCCCCATGCGGTAGAAATCTTTGCAAATCGTTTGAATCAGGTGTCTTGGGTCCAGTAACAAAGAAAAACTCAACACGAAAATGTGGGAACGTGTCCTTCATGGAGAGAAAGTGTCCTCAATAACGTTGATTTGTGTTACTGGTGACTAGTAACTAGTGACAAGTAACTAGTAACTAGTAACTAGTCCGCAGGCTCCCATGTTAATTCCCATAGGGTATAACGACACGCCTACAGCTCATTAGGGAAAGTTGCCAGATGTAAATTTCGGCAGACAGGTAAAGCGTCATATGTGTAAGTGCCTTTTTCTAAAGTTGCAGCTAGAAGCACGTGGTCCTGAAGTGGCTCGTAAGTGCATAAGTATTGTTGTAACCATTGTTTGTATTGTCATCCAACAGTAGATTATAACATGCTTAAGTGTTACACGCTTATCGTTTCAGTACCTAATTGTCAGAATTCATTGTTGCAAATAGGTGCTTCACGAAGAGAGGGAGTATCTTTTATTGCAAAGGTTTGATAGTTTTTTCTCCCCAATCCAATTTTTTTTTTTTACAGTACGCGAATTCAAAATGAATTATATGGCCCACGACCCGAATAAATTTCTCATTACTGGTTCAATAAGACACAGGGTATCTTTTATTCCATAGGAATTGATTAGGTCCTTGCAATTATCATACTGTTACGCTTGTTATTAATTTATTTGGAATGACAATAGCAAATGTGAAAATTATAAATGAGAACATTCATACAATAAAATACCTCCAGGATAAAAAAGGTAGGGGTGACAATTACACCGTGGGATTTTTTGTACATTCACAGGCCTATGAAAGTCGTGACATCCACCCAAAACCAAACTGGTAAGAGAAGCCGCCAAGTTTACAAAAAGGGTCGGCCATTCAAAGTAGTGATATCATTCACCCAGGGAAAGGCCGCCAACGTTAATCCTGTTAGCCAAGTTAACGAAAATATACCAAAATACCAAAATACCATAATACCAAAATAACGGGAAGGCTTCCAGCTATGAAATTGGGCGAATGGGTGAAGTACAATACAAAAATGCGTACCTTTATGGTTTGGAGCTTGGGAGCGTAATGGGAATGGGGTGGGAGGGCGCGTAAGTCCAAAAATATTGTTATAACCATTGTTAGTATTGTCGGCATCGTCTCTAATTGGACGGCCACAGTTCGGACAATGAGAACGTGTATACTGCCGTACGTGCCTAGACACACACTAGTGCATCGCGATAAATCTAAACAACGTTGCAAAGAAATTGTATTCACGTCCAATTCACGAAAAATAAACCAACTGTAAAAACAAAGCCAAAAACTGGTAAAGAGGCCACTAAGTTGAGAGTGGTTCGGCCCTTCAAAGGAGTGATATCAAAACACCAAAACTAACTAAATAAAACAAATCACAATAAAATTAAAACCTAACCAAAAACCTATAAAGAGATGACTAAGTTGAGAATGGTTCAGCAAAAGGTAGTAGCAAATTGTTGAAAACCAATTTCTTGTTGACGTGGCACTTTATAGAACACATCTGCACGATAGTGGAATTGAGCGAATAAACAATTAAAAAAAAAGGACTGATATCATATCAAAAACCAAAACTGGTAAAAGGGGCCGCCAAGTTCCGAATGGTTCGGCCCTTCCAAAGAGTGATATCAACACACCAAAACATTTGCCAACTTAATCGCACCGATTAATACTTTGGACGTTAAATGAAAATTTGACCTTTGCTACCGAAAGAAGCAATGTCTAGTTTTCATTTAACCTTCGAATTATTAAGCAATGCGATTAACTTGGCGAATGTTTTGGTGTGTTGATATCATTCCTTTGAAGGGCCGAACCATTCGGAACTTGGCGGCCCTTTTTACCAGTTTTAGTTTTTGATATGATAAACTCTAAAACCGATGAAAATTGTGGTCAGTTCTTACTTATTGCAAGTTAGACAATAAATGTGTGTCCAAGAATTAACTCTAACAATTAGTTTTTGTGATTTTACAATTCATTTTTCAAGTAGCTATGTTGCTACCATTAAATAAAACGGTCTTAAATTGCCCCACACAGGGAGCTACTTTAGCAAAAGTTATAACAGTTGACTACAAGCAGGGGCGTCGGCACGTGGGGTTATGGAGTGGGGAGGGACCCCGCCTGGGGTGGACCCCACCTCCAATGTTTAAGTAACAAGAAAAGTCGGCAAGTTTGACCCTCGTCAGCAAAAATGTGTTGCTGAAATCTTTTTTAAGTACGTTATGGTATAAGTCCTGCTTGATTTCAATACAAAAGTCGCGCATGAGGAAAAAGGTACAGTAAATTCCCTTAGGCAGCTTTATATTCTACCTTTAACAGGTTTCTAATCCACCTATGAGGAAACGGGCATTTGGTATCCCGCATTTGGTATCTGCCCCCCCCCCCCCTGACCTCCCAAACGCACTCGGTACTTCCCCTACTCCACCCTAAACAAGGTCATTCGGTCAGTGTTCGTATGGATACGTTGCAAACCAATGCATTGGAAAAGAGAAAAACAAACAAATTAGTGTTTTTAAAATATGGGAAAACATTTGATGACAAATGCTGGAAAAAAACTGCGAAAAGAGATGCAACAGCCGTAACATGATAAGGGTGACGTTTCCTGGAGCTATTGCAAACCTATTTCCAGTGGCCAAGATAGGAAAAAAAGGGGGGGAAAAAAAACCAGAAAAACTCGGCAGAGCTTCTCATGACGGACGATGGCCGGGCAAGACAATTTAATACATCACCATGTTGAGAGTTGAATCTACCCAAAACCAAAACTGGTAGAAAAACCAGCCAAGTTTGCAGAAACGATCGGCCTTTGAAGGTAGTGATATCTTTCCACCAGGGAAAGGCCGCCAAGCTTAATCATATTAGCCAAGTTAATCGCACATACTAATAGTTGGAAAATTAAATGAAAACTAGAAGATTGCTACTAGCGGTAGCAATCTTCAAGTTTTCATTTAACGTCCAAAGTATTATTCGGTGCAATTAACTTGGCTAATAGGATTAACTTTGGCGGCCTTTCCCTGTTGGAATGATATCACTACCTTCAAAGGCCGATCATTTTCGGAAACTAGGCTGGTTTTTCTACCAGTTTTGGTTTTGGGTGGGTATCACAACTTTCATAGGACTGTGAACGTACAAAAGGTTACACCGTCTTATCTTCATCTGTACTTATTTTCTGGAGGAATTTGATATCTATAAATTTTCACATTGTTAATTTTCAAATTTACCATTGCCAATTAGCCGTTTGATTAGCCAAATTGAAATGGCTTAGTTTATTGTACGAGCATCCGTCACATGCTTACGTTCTTCAGTCCCATTTTTGAAGACACTGGCTAACAATCGCTGAAATCGTTCGCTTGGCTCACTCAATCAGCGCATGCCCTTTAGTTGTTTAGTTTATCCTTGTACCTTCCCCTTACTTTTTCAAGATTTCAGCAGCATTAGGATTTATTCTCGACATGACAAGCTACGCTTTTAGTTGCTTGCAGTTGATAGGCACATGTAACTTAGGACTGTGAACATACAAAAAGCCAGAGCACCATCTTATATTTCGCTCTACCTTTCTTTTTGGAGGCATTTCATGTCTGATAATAATTAGCCATTACATCAGCAAAATTGAGAATTTTTTTCGTTTGCTTTCTTCGTTCATATTTGTCATGCTGAAACCCCCGTTGCTTAAACAGCAGCACACGAAGCGTTTTATGTTTGGGTTGTTAGAAAAACCACGCTTGGTCATGGATGCTCGTATTGTTGCGTAACCATCATCTAACGTGCATCCCTTTATTCTTACGCAATCCACGGCAACGTTAATGTTTCCTTATTTTATTCTTCGTTACAGTTCAGCTTTTAGTTCGTCCAGACTTTTACAATCATCTACCAGTGTTGATTGGACCAGTGGACCAGTGTTGATTGTTCAAGCCATTGTTGCTTAAAATCTTTGGTTGCAACTTGGAAAAGAAACGAAATTTAAATCCCTTGTGCCGAATTTCAAAACCCTCCACGAATTTGTCCTGACCCCTACAACCCCCAAACCAACAAAAGGACCATCCTCAGATCACCATACATCCGTGTGCAAAAGTTCAGCTACGTAGGACGTCTCAATTTTGCGCTAGCCATGAGCAAAAAGTCTACGGGATTTAACATGGGAAAAATCTTATTAGCTAGCTAGCCAGTAACATAAAAACAACGTTATTAGCCCGTATTTATAAAAATGAAGCATTTACTTCGAAGTAAAAGGTAGAAGTAAAAGGTTTTGCTTCATTCGGTATTCATAATCGCGACCTTTTCCTTGCAAGTAATTACTTCAAATGAAAGAAATAAAAGGTACCGAAGGTGTGCTTTCAGACGTGCTGCAACAAATTCTCAACTGGCAGTATGGATGTGAGGCGCGTTCAATTGTTTAATTTGTTTCAGCGTTGAGAACTGAATTTGTTCATGTGTTTCAGCGTTCAGAACTGAATTGACGCGTTGAATTGTTTAATTTGTTTCAGCGTTGAGAACTGAATTTGTTCATGTGTTTCAGCGTTCAGAACTGAATTGACGCGTTGAATTGTCTGTGCAACGTATTTGTATACGTTACGTATAGGAGGAGAATGTCGTCAGTAAGTGAAAGTGAAAACGTACATGAAGGTGAAGATACCACTTCCGGAATGAACATTTCAGACAAGGTCCACGAACACACGGTCCTGGAAAACGTGCAATCACACGAAGACTAAAAAAAATAACGCTTTACATTCCACTGTACATGAATATATGACGTTCTTTGGAAAAGAGGTGAAATGCTTATCTGCAAAAAACAACTTACCGATATGACGTGCCCTTTACGAGGAACCATTACGGTAAAAGAACCAACAGCTACAAAATCCCTTACAAATTCAATGAAATTCCATTGCGACTGCTCCAACTAAATAAATTATCAACCATTAGAAAGCATCTAACTCTTACTTTTTAGATCAACAACTAATACACTAGCTCTTCTTTCTTTACATGATACGGTTTTTTTAGCATGTTTTTGTTTCTGATAATGTTTAATTTTGTTTACGATATTATCTCTGATAGAGGCAATGTGTTTCTAATAATGCTTCAGATCTTTTTGGTGGGGGGGGGGGGGGGGGGGAATTTTGTTCCTGATATGACCCTGATACTGTTAATAATGTTTCTGATATTGTTAGCATTGTTATATTTTCATTTGCTGATTTTTAGTGGTGTTATCAGTTGCGAGTGTGTAGGCAAGTGTCTAACCATGTGTTCCAGCCTTGCTCTAAAACTGTCTCACTGTTTAAACACCATATTTCTGTTTTCTTCGCACCATGTCAGTAGTGGTTTCTGGGGAATTGGGCTTTTACCCTTTGAGCCCTTTTAGGAGGGGGTGAGTAGGAGGGGGGATGGGAGGGTGGTGTGTGGCGGTGTTATTATTGTTGAGCCTATTGCTCTAAGTGAATTAGGTAGAGAGTTATAGCGGTTAGAAGTTCTTAACCCGTTAGTTACTTTAATGGGTGGGGGCGGTGGAGCCCCTTGGGGCCCCCTGCGGGGGCGGAGGGTGGGAGAGTGTGAAGGGGGTGTCGCGTGGGTGGGGTGGGGGTGGGGGGTGGTTGGGTGGTGGTGGGGCAAAGCGTTCGAGGGGGGCAGGGTGCGAAAGGTCACACTTAACCCTTTCCTTCCTGCAGTTTGATTGGTCTGTCTAAATAAAAAAAAAAGTGCTGTTTCTTTGCTGGCGCTGAGAAGTTGTGTCGTCAGATTGAAGTATTGCTTGCTAGTGTGTTGACGTGCAATGGATTGCGACCCTGACGAGATACTTGGCGATATTCAGAATATAGCAGACGAGCGGCAGTTTGCTCCTTACCAATGGCTCGGACATTTGCCTGGTTTAAACATTCGTTTGAGGAGATCTCTCTTTCCTGAAGCCTTGGCGTGCAAAATATTCTTTTCGTTGAAAGAGAAGTTAATTACCTGAACGAGCAAAGTGTGACTCTGTTTGGAACTGTGTTCAACCTGAAAAGACAACACGTTGCTTACGGAACTCATCCTGCATTGAGTTACAAGTACGAGGGTGGACTGGTTTTGCACGCCAAACCTTTGACTCAGTTGGTGGGAGCCTTGCTTCGTTGCGTGCGTGACGTTACCGACGTTTCCTACGATTTTGTGATCGTAAAAAGTTTTGCGAACGGAAAGGATTGTTTGGGTTTTCACACGGACAGCCTGACCGAATTAGTGCCAGACGCAGGAACCGCTTATCTGTTATTCCGTGCCGATCGCAACGTCGTCTTTCGCAACAGTGGCTTCGTTACCGATCATTCGTACACGGTGAACGTCACGAACGGGACCTTCTTGAAATCGTCTCCACCGACTCAGGACTGTTACAACGTCGGCGTCCCACAAAGAGTCGAAGTATTGAAACCCACTATTTTCCTTGAGTTCAAGAAAATTGGACTCTCCGACAAAAAGAAGGAAACCTTGGAAAAAATTTAAAAAAAAAGGTGAACATTCAGCCGCAAAGTCGTCTTCGTGCCCTGCGTGTTTTGGTGACTGTTGTTGATTGTTTAATTAATGACGTCATTCTGTGACGGACTAATCAGAGTTTGGATATTTTTGCTGCAAGAAAACGTGCACGGCTTTCTTTCAATTCACGCCGACCAATCACAGTTGTGCTGGAAATGTGTTACCGGTGTGATCGTTTCTATTAACTGTAGATTTGATGCCGTTTTCTTCAGAGAAACCAGCATTCCGTTTCGACTCAACAAGGCACCAAAAATCCTTTGTAGGCGAATTTGAACGCTTTGCACACCTTCGTCGTCGTCGTTGTAAACCTGGATTCGAGATGGAGCAATCTGGAAGTCGTGTTGCGAGTGACAATGCTATTTCACAGACTGAAGTGTATGATAATAATCGTGATAATGGCTTTAATGACGATGTTGCGCAATCTGAGTTCGTGGATGAAACACCAGTGAATGAGAATGTGTAAACCCATATCCCTACAGCGCTGGACTTAAAGACAAGTGATAAACAGTTCGAATCGCCTGTCAATGCTGGAGAGAGTGGTTTGCACGTTCCCAGCATGCTGAAGAAAAAAACAGATATCCCAGGAAACGTATTCAGTTTGCTGACGAATCAGAATTGGCAGCAATCAAACGCTCGAAAGACTTGATTTATGTGATGAGTGCCGCCGAACAATACAAACCTAACCCTAAAAAGTTCTTAGTTATTGGTGCTCCAAACATTTTTGTGAACGTGCAGACGTTTAAAAATACAGTGTACGTGGGCGTGAGAATGTTTACATTCAGTCAAGTCGAGTTGGAATGGATACCTACATGCACGGGACTGAACATGTCGAGCGATGAGTTTGCAAAACTGTGTTTTCCGAGAAAGCTCGATTTAATTTCGGACGCAATTGATCAGGAGGAGACATTTAGAGCACCCATTACAAAACGCGATTTGAAACACGAACTTGAGAATCCGACCTCTTACCCTGAACACATAAGTGGTGATATCTTTGAACATTGCCACGACTTTTCTTACAACAAGCGTGTTGTTATTGGTTTGAAAGTACGAAACCAGTCAAAGGTATTCACTTAAGCCTTTCAGCGTGGGCGAAATTTCGTGAATTATTTGAGGAGATAACACGCCGTATTGACAAAGCCATGTGTGTGTGTGTGTGTGAACAACTAAAAAAAAAAAACTGAAAACACCAAATAAAATTATACGACCATCGCTGCCGAAGTCCCAAGTTAAACTGAATAAATTTCACTTTTTTTTCTCTTTTATTGCGTTTAATCGGTTTTTTCGAAAATGTAAAGTTATGTTTACACGGCCGTTTGATGAGAAGGGAATTTCCATGCCTAAGTCATCGAGAAGTTGAATTCTTATTTCGTGAAACGTATTGCGTATCAACGGTTTGTAAAAAGGAAACTGATAGATGTCAGAAATGGTCTCTCCAAAATTATCTCTGCACGGTAACGCATGTGAGAAGGGGCGTTAGGCTAGCACCCACGATTTCGTCTGAGGCAATCAAAGATGTGTAAAGAAATAAATTATAAAAACCGACACTTAAATCTAAGGGATAGGGAGTTTGTACGGTACTGTCAATAGTTATGGGACCTCCGAACCCTAACAGCTGCCCCATTACGGGATTCAAGTCTACAGTATAGCACCCGGTGTCACTTCTATTTTAATTGATTTTTTCAATCCGTTGTACGAAAATTTCACGTCATTTTTAGCAAGGTTTTCGGATATCATTTCGTTTAAAACTTTTAAAACACGATCCGGTTTCAAATAATAGCCTTATGGAAGAATTAATTCGGGATCGTAGGCCTGTTATACGTCGCATTTCACGTCCACGAACCGGTGACAGTCGCCATCTATTAATTTACTCACGGGTCGATTTGGGGCCTGCGTAGTACTAGTGATGTTCTCGACGTTGGCTCCGTCCCACCCTAAGACGAGAGCCAACCGATCGTCCAAAATTACCTTGCAATCGGGTACCAACATGACTATGACAGAACTTTCTTCGCTAATTTCAAACTTTAATTGAGGTTTGCCGCCTTTGTTTTTGGAATGTTCCGAAATGTAATTATTCAGAAAGGCTATAATGGTTTAATCCAAGCAAGGTTGTTTTTGACTTTGCCATTGTTGCCGTCATTAGCATTCTGGGCAGTTTTCAGTAAGTCTGACAGCATTGAAACCCAGGGATTGTCAACTTTATTTTTATTTTTGTCACCCTCATTATCATCACCATTATCACCGTTATTGCTCACGAGCAGTTGTTTTAAATTGAATTTTGGAAAGTGTATGCGATCGAGACCGTTTCTCGTGATGGTCATTTTTGCCGTTCGCGATTTCGACAACTGAATAAAATTATTGGGATACAAAATTTCCACTAGGACACACGACCAATTACCAGTTAATTCAATTCGTTTTGGAAGGTGGATCATAGTCAGTCAAGGTATTTTCGGGGTGATAAGTGGGGTCACCATTGGACGGTAATTGAAGGTAAAAATTTTCCGTTATTATTAATTTTTTTTTCAAGCTAGAGGGCCCTGTTTCAGATCTGTAGCTTTGACCCAACTGTCGAATTTGGAACTGTACCCTTCCCAACGAACAAAAAACTCTTTTTTTCTACCTTTACCTCTAGTTTTCAAAATTTGTTCGACAGCATGCAGTGCTCCTTCGGGTTTCAGGCTCAGAGTCATTTCATAAGAATAGAAATGGCCGACTATCTTTTCGCCTCCGAGGTGTTCCAAGGTATAAATCGGAATGGGCGTGGTGGCGTGTCTTTGTACTACCCTGTCTTTGTACTACTTGAAACGTAAATTTCTTGGGCTTTTGTATTTTTCTTAAGTAACGTTAGTGGGCTATGGTAATTTTTCCAAAAATAATACTGATTTTCTGGTTTTACGATACTAGGTGGCGCTTAGATAGCTGGGTGTACGCTATCGTTGTAACTTTTCATGACCTTTGGCAAAACGTCCAAGTATTTGTAGTTTCCACGATAGGTGAATAACTTGTATAATTTGGACTTAATTGTCGAAATCAGGCGCTCGACCACGCTCGCTTTGTGAATTGTATTGGTTCTCGTGGCAAACAATTTTATGCCTTTTTCAGTCAAAAAATCACGTGTGAAACCCCCGAACCATTCCATTCCGGAATCTGCTAAGATTTGTGCAGGGTAATTTTTGGCCTGCTTGAAAATCGTTTTCAAACCTTCAACGACGTGTTTATTTGATTTTGACAAGATGGGGGCGGCATAAGAAAAACGACTAAACACGTCAATGGCAAAAAGGATGTACTTGAAATTGTCATTGTACTTACTTGTACTTTGAAAGTCTGCTAAATCGATTTGCCAATTTTGGTTCAGACCCGAACTGACGACTTTATTGCGAGGAAATTTTTGCACAATTTTCCGGTGTGTAGTGTACGTGTCGGAAGTAGCCAAAAATTGTTTTGCGTCTTGCAAACTAAAGGGCATATTATCGGATTTCGCTTGCTTGTACAATTTCA
>JAHWFP010047894.1:34347-64281 GCA_023313725.1 Lithobius niger | reverse complement strand
AAGGGAACCACTGCCAGACAAATCTGGCATGGTCGTATTTGAGACAATAAATTTTTAGTAGGCCAACACTTTTCTCTGAACATTTTAAAAGATTTGTAACTTGTTCTAAAAAAATGACAATTTTAACTTGTTAAAATTAGCTTTTACTATCATAAAAATACTTACCTCCAGTCTACATGCTAAATTCGTTTAATTTTGCTTTTCCCATGCTCAACCACCCATAAATCCTGAATTTATGAATTTCAACGTCAGTTGCCCTCTTTTCCCGCTAGGCGCGCTACCAGCGCTGGCGCTGCAGCCGCCTGCCTCGTGGGGAAAACCCCATTCGCTTTTTGAACCTTTCTTGTTCGTTAGCGGGGAGGCAGGGCGGGTTCTACTGGAGGTAAGTATTTTTATGATAGTAAAAACTAATTTTAACAAGTTAAAATTGTCATTTCTTACTATCTGCAAAATACTTACCTCCAGTCTACATGCTGACTTTGTCGGAAAGGCGGCGGGCAACTAACAAAAAAGGGTTAAGTACAAAGTAAAAATTTTCCACTAAGTCCAACAACCTCAATCAGTTAACTCACCTCAATGTGTTGTCTTGATGTTCGAGTCTCCTCCCCCTCTCGTTCTTTGGTTTTCGGCGTTATGGTTTTTCTGCCTGCCGAAAGTATGTGATATGGCTTTCCTCTGGTGTGCGTTTCTCTCTCGTGTCCACAATTCTCTAGAGCGCACTGCCAATATCCTTTCCACCTGCGTTCGTCTGTCACTGATTGGTCTTCCGCACTGTCGTCTGCCGGTTTTGTGTTGACCCGGCGACCACGTGCTGTTTGACGACGTTACGTCCACTCTCACCACAGGTTTCCCTCAGATAATGTTTAATGAAGGTGTTCCTGCTCCTCCACGATCCCGCTGCCACAACTTCGTCTAACGGGGTCCCGCAGCCGTATGCCCATGAGGCCGATAGTGCCCTGAGTTCATGTGCCCGAATCGCACTCGGGACGTCCGGGTGTTCCGGGCTCAGTTCATACGCCCTCTTGATCACCTGGCATATCCAGCTTCCAAGTTTAAAGGGGGTTACCCGTTTGTTTAATACTTCGCCTGAAGCCGAGTCCACGTCGAGAAACAGCGGTGTGTATCCCGTTCCTTGTCTCACTTTCTGTATTGATGTCGAAGTCTTGTCAATGTAGTATCGGAGCGCTCTTATTGGACATTGTGGTTCGCTGCTCCGTTCTCCAGACTTCTTCTTCCCCAAGGCGAGGATCACAACAGGTTTCTGTGCGACGTCTGGCCTGGAATTCTTCGCCTGGAAACAAGCCGGGAAGACCAGGGAGACTGAGGACCAGTCCCTGGCGAAACGAAGGAAACCATCGTCTCTAGCGAAGGCTGCTAACTCGCTTTGGCGTGCTGCCGACGCCAGTGCCACTAAAAACACCGTCTTCTGAGTAAGTAGCATCGCATTTGCACCATGGAGTGGTTCATAAGGCGGTTTTGTTAAACTATCCAACACAAGAGGGAGATTCCATGTAGGGAACAACTTCTTTGTCCTCGGTCTCGCTTTTTCGAATGAGGATATCATTTGCGAGATCCTGGGGTCCGTCCCGACGGACGACTTGCCTAAGCAGGTCAGTACGGAGTTTACTGCTGCCCGATAGCCCTTGATGGAAGTTGGGGAAAGGCCTTTTTGAAACAGTTCTTCCAGGAATTGCGACCATGTCACCACCGGGGGGTCACATGGGTCACAGCCTTGTTCAGTCGCCCACTTGAACCATCGTCTCCATTTGCTTTCATACATCTTAACTGTCGAGCTCCGGACGCACTGTAGGAGTCTGTTCGTGACTCCCTCTGAGAAACCTTCACGCGTCAGGTGTCCCCGTAAAGTCTCCACCCGTGAAGATGAAGCACCTCCGGGGACGGGTGGATCGTCCTCCCGCGGTTTTGGGACAGGAATCGGGGGGGTTAATGGTAGACGAATCGGATCTTCTTTCGCCAGTTCTAGTAGGTCTGGGAACCACGTCGCGGCTGGCCACAACGGTGCAACAAGAATGTATGAACCTGAATCCTCTCTGATCTTGTTCAGAACGAGTTGGAGAAGGCAGAAAGGTGGGAACGCGTATGCATCCATCCCTTTCCATGGAATGGAAAAAGCATCTGTCGCCCATGCTAGATGGTCCGGGAAGGGGGACACAAAGTTCCTCAATTGCGAGTTGTTTCTTGTCGCGAACAGGTCGACCATCGGGGTTCCCCATGTTGCAAAGAGACCACGACACACATTTGGGTCGAGCTGCCATTCCGTCGTTGGCATTTCGTTCTTCCTGGAGAGCTCGTCGGCCCATACATTGAGCCTCCCCGGGATGTGTCTGGGTATCAGAGTGATCCTGAAGTCCTCGCAGAGTTGCATTAGTAGCGACGTTTCTTGCATCAAGGTTTTGGAGTGTGTCCCCCCTCCCCGACGGATGTAGGCTACAGCCGTAGAGTTGTCGGACATCACACCGATGTTCATTCCCGAGATTTCCTTTTTCCAACAGTGAACTGCGTTCCTGACAGCTCTCAATTCTAACACGTTGATGTGTAGACCGCTTTCCGCTGTCGTCCAAATTCCTGCCTCTGTCCAATCTCCCAGATGGGCTCCCCACCCTGTGGATGACGCATCCGAGAAGAGGAGTAACTCCGGACGTTCTTCCTTCAAAGGCACACCCACCTGGAGGTTTTCCGTTGACATCCACCATGTCATGTCTGGAAAGTCGTGAAGAAGTATCACGTCGTTCCAAGACTGCCTTGGGTTCCATTCTTCTTTTCTGAACCAGTGGATGGGTTTCACTCTCCACCGGCCCAGTGCTACCAATGTTGCATTGGAATCTAACATACCGATTGTCGATGCGAGTTCCTTTGCCGACGCCTCCGTCCTGGCGTGGAGGTTCCGTAGTGAGGCTACTGTTTTCTCCACTCTCTCTTGTGAGGGCCGGACCTTGCACGTTACCAAGTTGAAATCTACCCCGAGGAAGACGAACAATTGGCTGGGGGTAAGTCTTGACTTTTCCCAGTTTATCCCCAGTCCGAGAGTACGAAACAACTGTATGCACCTGTTCATCTGGATTATAAGCATGTTTGGTGACAGGTGGCGGAGTAGCCAATCGTCCAAGTACGCGTGTACTTTTATCATCTCCTGGTAGAGGGTCGCGAGAACAGGACGCAGGATCCGGGTGAAAACTTGCGGCGCTGTAGACAACCCGAATGGTAGGGTTGTAAATTGAAACGATGTTCCTTCGCACAAGAACCTGAAGAGGTGACGAACTGCGGGGTGTAGCGGGACGTGGAGGTACGCGTCTTCGAGGTCTAGAGAGACAGTGTATTCCTTGCTCCGTAGTGCCTCGCGAATCCTCCCGATTGTCTCCATCTTGAATTTCTCTTTCTGTATATGGCGATTCAGCAGACGAAGGTTGAAAATCAGCCGGGCCCTACCCCCCCTTCTTCGGGATGACCCTCACCGGGCTCCAGAAACCTTTGGAACCTGGTGGAGACTTCTCGATCGCCCCTTTCTGAAGAAGCTTCTCCACTTCCATGCGAAGTTCCGGGGTCTTGACGGTCTGACACGCCATCCCAGGTGCCTTGTCGGAGAGCTTTGGTGACGAGATTAGGGGGGGGGTGATACCCGAACTTGATTGTTTCCAAGATGAATGCATCGTCCGTAATCAGCTCCCAGTCACTGAGGTGTTTCGCCAGTCTCCCCCCCACCTGACAGTGAATAGGGAGAGACTGCCCGGGGTGGGCGTCAAGGTTTGCTGTTGGCTCTCCTCCCTCTTCCTCGGGATGCGCCTCTACCTCTCTGTTGTCCTCTGCCTCTCTGTTGACCGGGATTATCCCGAAAGGGCTGTAGGTCCGTTCTCCTCTCCCAAATCTCCTCCCCTTACCATCTTGGGGGTAGTGCGGGTAGTTGGAAAAAATCCTGCTTGAAGGCCTGGTCCTAATCCGACTCCCTCTGGCACCCGAGGTCCCCGCTTGAGGTGGTCTGGTCTTCTCTTTCAGTTCTGGGGCTAGTTGAAGGAGTTTTCCTCCGAACACCTCCGTCGACCCATGTATTGGCGTCAACCTTAACTGGCCGGCAACGTCCGTGGGGATGTTTGACGCAGTTTCGAGCAGCGCATCCCTCTTCCGAAAAACCGAGTTTAAAAGGAGCCGCGACGACCAGTTCAGGCTGTCCCGTTGAAACGACGAGGCCCGTTTCATCATGTGAAGGCACTCCTTAACAGTTTGATTTTCCGAGAGAGGGTACTTCAGCCACGAGGCTCTTGAGAGCTGCCGTAGACGCAGAGTAGGCAAATTCCGCATGCGAGTTAGCGCGAATGCTGCAACGTAGTAGGATCTCATCCTCGTCGAATTGCTGCATTGGTGTGCGGATGAACTGTGGGGTCCGGATGGTAGAGTCCAACTCAAGGTTCATTTTCTCTGGGAAGTACTCCGCCTCAGGGAAGGTAGAATACCGCTTCTTGGATGGGGCACCTTTTCCCGTTGATCTGAAGAAAAATTTCGTCATAGCCGGGTCGTGGGGGGGAAGGGGCGTCGAAATCGAAATTGGCTGTCCGCTCTTCCGCGTGAGAGATTCCGCGTTGAGTAACTGGCGGAACCCAACCGCCGACTGAGGAAGGTGAAGGGGTGGGTCCTTGGTCGCCCCCGAATTCGCGAACGTTTCGAGAGGCGGGTCGTCCAGATTAATTTCCACTGGTGTCGCTTCCTTGCAGAACCTGGTCTCCTTAAGGTGCTTGAATACGAAGCCAGCAAACTGTTTCCAATGGATGAGCCCAGGCCCTTCCTCGAAGGGGTCGTCGTTGTCGGTCGATTCCGAAGTGTGTGGGGGGGGGGCGTGATGCGACCGATTCCCGCCACTGTTTTTCTTGATCACGTTGTTCATCCCCAAAGCTTCTCTCTTCCATGAACACGCTATCCTCATTGAACACCACCTTTCTCCGTTTTGCCTCCGGCGACAGGGAACCACGATCGCATTCCCGTTTGCGTGTAGCAGAGTCACTCCTAGCAAGGTGGTCTTGGTAGTAGAACTGGTCATCCTCATAATCGTCTTCCCCTTCTTCCTCATAAAATTCCTGTTCCCTGACAAGTGGCAGAACCGCTCTAACCGGTGAAAATTGGTGATCTGTGGATGTTCGGGGATGTCCGGGAAAATCCGGGGATGGCCGGCGATGTCCGGAGAAGCCTGGTGAAAAATCGCGAACAGGCGAACTGCGATCCTTTTCGCTGTACATAGGCTGACGTCGGGTTGGTAGATGTTCGCGAGGTCCCTGATCAGCACGAACTGCATGTGAGCTGCGATCCGCCCGTGAACTGCGATCGATGTGCGGTCTGCGAACGTCGTGTGAACTGCGATCGCCGTGCGAACTGCGATCGCCGTGCGGACTGCGATCCCTAGGATAACTGCGATCCGCCAAACTGGTTTCAGTTCTACGTGGGCTGCGATCGCTGCGAACTGGCGAACCGTGTAGATAGCTCGCCTTGCTGAGTACGGGATCCACTGTGTCAGAAACTAAATCCACACTACACGCCCTCCCGCTGACCCTTTTCTCGGGCGCGGGCAGGGCCTTTTTTGACTCGTGCCGATTAACCTCACGTTGGCCTTCCCTTTTCTCGGGGGCTGAACGTGTTTCTTTCATTTTTGGCACATTTTTATCCTGTCCGCTAACCCTTTTCTCGGGCGCTGACGGATTGGTCAAATTTTTGGGCTTGCTAATATCGTGTCCGCTAGCCCTTTTCTCGGGTGCTGACAGATCGCCCTGAGCCTTTCCACCACTCACTTGTCCACTGTTCTTTTTAACAGTCGTGCTTTTAGAATGTTTACCTTCCCCCTTTTCCTTTCGTGAGATTGAGACTGCACTGTGGCGGGCTGGACTGATCCCTTGAACTAGCCTCCGTCTTTCCGTCGCGCGGCCTCGGCTTACTCTGTGGCGCACTGCCCGGCGAACTACCCGTCCGGATCGCCGGCGAACCCTTTGTCTCGTGCTCTAGACATTTGACAATGATTGCAGTCGATCCCTCTACGTGAACTGATAAGTCACTGTTCAAGAGTACATTCTGCTCACCATATTCCTTAATTGGTGCGTCCGACATTGGTTCCGAAATCACACAAGACTCAGTGTGGGAAGACATTGCAGCACTGGCACCAAAACTGTTGCTTGAAAAACTTTGCTGGGCTATCAACGCGTTCACCGTCGACACTAGTCCCGCGATGGATCCCAACACCTCACCTCGAAACTCCCCAATTTTCGTGTCCACGTGAGATAGCACCGTAGTGCTCACTTTATGCATAACTTTGTCCTCCATTTCGGCCGTCCGATCAGAAACGATCGATTTAGCCGTGTCACGGGCCGCCGTCACCATAGCCCCCAACGAACCCTGCGGGTAAACAGATTTTTCACCGAGTGGAAAACCGTCAAATTCTGATGACGAATCGGTTGCACTTGCCACTAATTCTTCAACGAAGATCGGCGCCTGAGGGTCCTTGGCCATTTCAGCTAGTCTCCGATCGAGGGAAAAATGTTCTTTCTTATGCTTTTTCTTTACCTGTTCAAGTTTTTGATCGGATCGTCTCCACGTCCACAGAATGTGCTTCACGGAGGTTGGGTTATGAGCTTCGCAAATATTGCATTTTTCGTTACCAAAATCACAAATCCTACACCTCCTGCATAAAGGATGGAGATCTAAAGGTGTTTTCTGGTGCGTGCACGAAGCAAAATCACCATCTTTAAGTAGATCGTCAATCCTTGCAAGTTCGTCCTCACTATTGTGGTCGGCCATTTCTTTGTAGGGAAAAAAACGCAAGACTTCACTCGTGCGTGCTCAAAAACGAATGGGGTTTTCCCCACGAGGCAGGCGGCTGCAGCGCCAGCGCTGGTAGCGCACCTAGCGGGAAAAGAGAGCAACTGACGTTGAAATTTATAAATTCAGGATTTATGGGTGGTTGAGCATGGGAAAAGCAAAATTAAACGAATTTAGCATGTAGACTGGAAGTAAGTATTTTGCAGATAGTAAGAAAAGCCTATGCAACCTGCCAGCAATATCGTAATAATCTCCATTGAGACGTGAAATATATAAACATTCTCTTCAGCAAGACTCCACCTCTACTATTTTAACAGTATAGCCGTTGGGCGACGCGGGGGGAGAATATAAAAAAGAGTAAAAAAACAGAATATATCGCTACTACGCTATTTTTTCATTCTCATCATACATTTAATGTTTAGTTTTTGCTAAATAGCCTAACTCCAAAGTCGTTTGAAATAGTCTTGAAGTGTAGAGGGCCTAAGCCATAGGAAAGCTCGTTTCGAGCTGCTTAAAATCACTAGCGTGCACACGAGGGGGAGGGGCAGGGCACGGAGGGGGGAGCATAGCCCCTGCTCTTTTCGAAAAAATGACCTTTTTACTCTTTTTGTAAAAAAAATGTTGTATTTTGGTTTTCTGACCCGATAAACGCTGGTGCTGCAACCAGAGAAAGGGCCTAGAGGCCTAGAAAGGGCAAAAAGAAGGCCAGGAAAGGGGGCAGTAAGGGGGCCCCATAAAATGGTAAAAAAGAGAGACTAGCTTAAAAAAAGGGTAAAAAAAAACTGAAGAGCAAAAAAAAAATTTCTCCAGAAACAACAACTCAGCGTGCCTTTTTACAAACGTTGCCTCTGCCCTCTCGGTGGTCTGTGCACACTACTGGTTAAAATGGTCTATTGGCATGTTAAAATCGGCCACAATTTCGCGAAAGTACGAATTAAATTTTTGTTGTAGGACGCAAGATCAACATAAATTTCGACCCGCAATGATTTAATGAAAAAAAAGGGCAGCGCAGTGTCCACCATAACGTACCCAACGGCAGTGATACATTTTTATTTTATTAGCAGTAATGAAAAGCTGCTGCATGCAATTTTAGCTCATTTCCGAATTTAGAAAATTTAGAACATTTCCGAATATTTTTTGTTGTCGACGCTCTACAAACTGGAAATAACCAAATGTGTGACGAAACCATTCTATCGGAGCTGGTTCAGCAAGCTCAACGTGCAGACGTAATACAGAACACTTAAGGTTTTTAATACTAATTTATTGTATCGAGAAATGAAATTACAAACAGCTAGTACTAAATTTAAACAGTGGAAACATAATAGTAGGCTAAGCAGTTATCCAACAATTTATGCTTGGACGTTGACGGTAGACTTGTGAAAACGAAACCGTCGTGCAAGATAAGAAACCGGAAGTGATGCTTTTCAACGCGCACGCGCAGAACGCCTCGTTACATTGAAAACAAGTCAGAGACCGAGTACGCCAATGAAGTTCGTGTCTTACGTATTGAACTCAAATATGATACGTTATTTTATTAATTTACACTTAAATTTACAAACAAAATAAGAATGGCTGAAAAAAAGTAGGGAACTGTACATCTGAAAACAGGAAAAAAGTAAGAAAGTAAGGAACTAAAAAAAAAAAAGGGAAATAAGGAAAAAGTAGGAACTCTACGACCCCTGATCTCTGTCCTGCCACCACATGATTTCTTATCACATTTTCACCTTGCTGGCCGCTCGTATCCCTCAAGTAGTGGCTCACAAACTTATTTCGATTGTTCCAGGCGCATGCTGCGACCACCTTGTCTAGAGGTGTCCCACAGCCATACGCCCACGACGCAGCCAGTGCTTTCAGCTCGTGAGCTCTAATGTCCCTTGGTAGATCCACACAATCTGCTCCCAACTCGTATGCTCTCCGAATCACGGAGCAGATCCACTTTCCCAACTTGAAGGTTGTCACTGCTTTGTTGATAGCTCGGTCGTGCGTCTCATCCACCGCCAGGAACAGTGCCCATCCTCTTCATCATCCGCGACCAGGTCCGCTGTTCTGGCCAAGTAGTGCCTAAGTGCCCGAATTGGACATTGCAACCGCTCTTCGTCCCCGGTATGGACTAGTGAACTCAAAGCTGGTATCACCACAGGTTTAGGGGCCACGTCTGGTCTAGAATTCTTCACTGTGAAGTGAGACTCTCGACCAGTCCCTTGAGAACCTGATGTGGTTCCTACTTCTAGAAAACGCTGCTACTTCGCTCTGCCGTGCCGCAGACGCCACTGCCGTAAGAAAAACCGCCTTTTGCGTAAGGTGTAACAACGTTGCCTTCCTTAGTGGTTCGTACGGAGGATTAGACAGACTTTTGAGCACTAACGGTAAGTTCCATTTAGGGAAAAGTTCTTAATCACGGTTTCGCTAGGTCAAAACCTAGCATTACTTTTGACAAAAGTGGGCTTGCAACAACCTCCCTATGTCAGATACATGATAAAAATGAATTTATTGCCGACCTGTATCCCTTGACGGCTATTGGCGACAACCCACTGCGAAATAATTCTTCTAAAAAATCTGCTAACTCAAACTCTGAAGACTTACATGGGTCCAGGGCTTTGCTGCACACCAACCGAACCATTTCATCCACTTGGATTTGTAGTTCTTCTGTGTTGAAGTCTTCAATCCACCAATTACCCTCTCCGCCACCTTCACGGAACAGCAGGCTACCTTTTAAAGTAGCTACCCGTGAAGATGTAGAATTCCAGGATTCTGGTGCAGGGTCTGCCCCTTGTGCTGCGAAAGAAGTCTCTCTGTGACAGGCAATTGGACTGGTCCCTCTCTCCCGAGTTCTTGGATGTCAGGAAACCACGACGCCGCTGGCCAGTACGGTGCCACTACAATTAAGCTCTCCGTTGATTCCCTGATTTTGTTTATCACGCTCTACAACATTGAAAACGGTGGGAATGCATACGCAAACATCCCCTCCCACAGAATGGAAAGAGCGTCCGACTTAGGAACCGCACCGCTATATTCCCCCATTGGGAGCGGTCGTTCTAATTTCCTCTTTTCTATTTTCTTTTTTTTTACACTTACTGTCTCTTCCCGGGCAGCTGGTGTCACCGGTGACATCTTCTTCTGTTTGGGCGCCCACATCTTACGAGTCATACACACTTCCGGCAGTCGCCACTGCCAATTCAATAAACCGATTTTTGTCAAACACCGCCACACGTACAAATCGGCAAATGCCTTCGTACCCAGGAACATCCTCGATGCCCACATTGATATCCAACCGTCCAACAGTAATGACATCCTGTAAAACCTCCGAATGTGATGTTGACTCAACGGTACGTTCGTCCCCACGCCGGCATTACTGGCGGCCACCATGTTGGTGCCATCGATAATTTGTTGGCCTAAAAAGACGGCAGGCATTGTCGGATCTTGACCCATTGTAGTAAGCCTAACCTCCGCTGACCGTAACTCCAGTGCTTCTTTCTTTCTTCCAGGTAAACAGAATTGACTTCACAGCGCCATCGTGATGTAGATCGCAGAAGTCACACTTCGGCTTGAAAGTCACACGGTCGGAACTTGCGACACAATGGCTGAAATCCCGCGTTAATTTAGTGTGCTTGCACGACTGAAAAGACTGATTCTTCCAATAGGCTTTGCACTTAGCTACGGATTCTTTCCTTGACATTGTAGTCCATTGAATTAGTCCATAAACACGATGTTTCTTCAAATAAACATGCAGTCAAAAACACGCACGACCATCCATGATGGCGTGCCCGTAAAAGTGATGAGGGTGACTAGGTGGGGGCGATGACGTCAGTAGTGACATGCAGCGCACCCTGGCGGAGGGGGAGAAAGATTTATAGAGAGAACGTAAAATGGGGATTTTAGTTCATGAACGAGCAGTATGAAGCGTAAGTGATTTTAGCAACATTACTGAAGGTAAGTATTTGCAGGAAGTAAGAAACTCTAATTTAAAACCGTATCCGCTAAGTTACAAGTTAGTCCGTACAGTTATGTTTCCTGAATCCTCAAGAGATCAAACTGTCTGCTGTTTAGATTAAATTCTATTAAAATAAACAAGAAAGAAGTTGGTTGTTAGGAAGGGAACCACCCTTACATTATGGAAGGCAGGGGGCCAGAAATGCCGATGGCTTAGCCAACCATAAAAATTCTCAAGACTTAAAAGTTAGTTTAAAATTAAACTATAAATTTAGAATGGGAGTCCTAAAGTTAAATTTTCAATCTAAACTAGTAACTAAATGCGAACTACTACCTTTGCACGGCATGGCAATAATCAGATCGTGGCATCTCCACTCACGACCGGCGTGACCACCTCTAGCTTGAGATCTGCGAGCTGAGCTGTGCTGTGCTAGTTGGGGTCGGAGACCCATGAAGTGCTGTTACTATGGGGGAGCTGTAAGAGTGGTTCTGATTTGGCTATGGGAGGAGGTTCAACCTGATTGGGTAGAGCTGCTGCTCTCCGAGTGGCTGAATCCTGGACTGTTGGAGCCGTTGAGGATTTGGGGTTCTGGAATGGATTGATGAGTTGATGGAAAAGAAACAGCCAACTACGGTGTTATGAATCGCAACTATTGAGGGGGGAGGGGGCACGGAGTGAGTAGCACAAATTAAACACTGAAGTTAATAGTAGGAATGCTCAGATCATTTAGGTAGAATTAATTAAAGGAAAGCTAGATGTTTAACATTAGGAATGGTGATCAGTCACAGTTTTTACTGGAGATTGGTGAAGAGCTATTTACAACAAAAATGGGTCTGGTAAAATTCGGTTAAATAAAAATCGCTAGGAAATGGTAGTGTTCAAAGGACAATTTATATTATTAAAAGATTAAATAGACTAGCTTAAAAAAATGCTATAATGCATTTAGTTAAGTTTGAAATTATTTGTTGAAGCAGATAATGAAATTTGAGATAGTCGGACATTTTTCATAGCATTTGTGATCGTCAAACAGGAATAAAAAATATCGTTCTAAGTGTCTGCATCCAACATGTACGCGAGGTTAAGTGCCAATTGACAGCCCATCCTACTGCACAACTAAGCTAGTGTATGCCAGCTTTTTACCTAAACGAATAATATAAAAATAATTACAAATATACATGTTTTTGAAATAACGGCGACCGGAAGTTGCGAGCGCTGCGGCCCAGTTTAAGAGGTTTTTCTAATGGCTGCAGAAAGGTATCCAGGATGAATTTTGCAGTTCTGTTTGGGCAGAATTGAAGAAGATGGTATCCATGTAAAGGAGTGCAATAACAAACCGCGATTGATTGCTCCAATAAATCTCCCTAGAGACCAGAACTTTTTGTTTTTCTTGTTTTGTAAACCTCTCAACCATGGTGGAAATGCCCAACCGCATTGCCTCCCCATCGAGATTAAACCTGAGTTGTCCCAGTTCAGCGAATCGATCACAGCACAGCCTCTAATCAAGTTCAGAGGGATTGGTGGGACTGGAGTGTGTGAGGGCCGGGTACCGTCCCACCTAACCTTCCAGGCAGGCTTGAGAGGTCCGTGGATAGGGACTTGCACGCTCTGCTCCCCACTTTTTCCTCATATAATAGTAAGTTATCCATTATATCCGTTAACTTTCACAAGGATTTTCACTTTTAATTCAAGTCAACTTGAAATGCACCTTCTTTTGCCTACCTTGTCTCCTTCAAAGCTGCTCTACACTTTCATAAGGCTCTAACTAAGTCTATCAGATCGCACCATTCACTGGCTCCAACCCTCTCCACCAATCCTGAGGGCGCAGCTTTCCTCGGCATCCGAGCTGCAAGAGTAAGGGGGAAGCTGGATCCGACCTTCTCCTATAAAACTGACCAGCGCTCCCAAATCGAGAGCATATCTCACTGACGATCGCCACGAGTCGCTATGCCGGTCAGGGAATCAGGATGCTTCTTCACTGCCGTCATGCAAGACACAAGGTAGTAGTTATTGGATTTTAACTAGTTTAACTTAAAAATGAATCTTTAGGACAAACAATTCTAAATTTTAAGTTTAAATTGACTTTAGGATTTCATCGTGATATGTAGAGAACTTGGGCCACCTGCATTTTAGGACTAGTTTTCTCTACATACTTAAGAGTTACACGGGACTCTTCCTAAAACTCCAGATTTTCATTTTTTAAAATTTTAACCCAGCGTTAATCTAAAAACTTCATCAAAATCATGTAAGCTATTACTGAAGCAGTTAGGCCTTCAATGATGGAACTCTACTAACCTGCAGGTGGTAGGGTGTGTTGATTACTGAAAATTGAAAGATACTTTTTTCATGTAATGTTCTTAAGGCAGAACAACAATCTTGACTCGAGTCAAAATTTGAAGAATGTAAAAGTTATTTGCCGATTTAATGTAAATCCCTGAGGGTTTTATTTTATTGAAAATTGCAATCATTGTTGAAACCAGTTCATTCATTCTAACTGTTCTTTTTATTGAAACGTAACATTAAACCAAGAGGTGAAATGCCAAATGTTTAATTGCTTGATTAATAGCTAGTTTTAAGGTTGGACAATTTAACTGCCTTTAAAACCAGGATTGCTTTTAAACCGGCCTGGTGGCAGCGTTATAGATACCGATTATAGTCGTTAAACTCAGAAATCTCCGGCTTTAAGAGCTCCCTACTCCCAACTCCGGGCCTGTACAGAGCTTTGTTTTTTCCGCAAAAGTCAAAACAGTCACTCCAATCACTATAACATCGCTAGAAGAGTACACCAGATGTCGCAAGCACCTCTACAGCATAGCGCCCGCCGTTACAGTGTTTGTCGTATATAAATAACAACCAAAACTTCTGAACAATTTGTGCTGAGGAATACTTATTTGCTATAACATTTACCATTGAAAAATTCATTCGATGGATTTGGTTGGCATACTTAATTACAAAGTATGAAACCTACTATGTGGCAACTATTTTAATTTGTTATTTAAATGTACATGCCATCAACAAGTTAGTCTTACCGGATTGCTGTATCAAATAACACCTGTCGGGACTTTGGATTCAGATGCTTGGCCTTTACAACCCTATCTAAAATCTGCTGCAAAAAAGCTTGAGTGTCAGCAGTTGCCTGCACCGTTGTGCTAGCATCAGGTTGATTAGGAACCTGGAAAAAAATATGCAATTAAATTATCTGTGTTGCAGACCAGAACAAGTAACACCTTAACGTTAATCATGCCAATAATTTTGCAATACCTTTAAATGTGGAATGAGGTGTGGCATGCTGTCATGTAAATATAGATAGTGCCTCAAAGTATGTTGCTCAAATAAGGGCATCATTGTAGGGCAGTTTGCACCAGCATTAAAAACTAGAATCAAAATGCTAACATCTGTTTGGCTGTCAAGGACACACAGGTTACCAGTCAATCTACATATCAACATATGAAGGAAAAAAATTAAGGCTGGGCCGATTCAGATTCCGGTATCAGCCCAGTACAGGGTTGGTCAGTATTGGGAAAAGTACCAGAACCGGCATTTTTGAAGCACGCGTAATAAAGTTAATGTGATAAATTATCCCTAGTGCTTGAGTGCTGACATTTTGGGCTTGGCTTACCGCAAAGGTGTCATCCACATAAAGGGACGAGCAATGGAGCTCAGGGTGAGGTTTGGTCACGTGCTTGTTGAGGAATGGAAGGGCAATTTCTGCTAATTTAGGTGAGCACGATTGCCCCACGGGCATGCCTTGCACTTGCTTGTAGATACAACTAAGGAACTTGACATAATTATTTCAAGAAAGATTTTCGTTATCTTGCGGTCGAGCACATGTTTATTCGGGTCAATCTTCAGGTGGGTCAACTTGTTGAGTTTCTTCAGAATAAGGTGAAGCATCAGGCTTGGGAAGAGTGCTTGCAGCTTGAAGGCTGGCTGTGGGATGAGATGTAATGAGATGAAGAGTACAGGTCAGTTGTGCAAGAATGAAACAGCCAAGGAACACTTCCTCTCTGCAAAAGAAAAGTTCCTATGACTGGGGTACCCTGCCCGCTCCTAAACCAAGCCATCACACTAGCCAAGAAGTAGAGAACCTACTAAACCAGTAACCTACTGAACGAACCAAAAACCAGTAGCCGGCTTGAGATTGTCACATATGCTCCAGGGAAGAGTGAGGTCTGCCAAACTCTGTCGAGACAAGAAATTAGGTGCTTCTTCAAAAATCCACCGATTCTTCAAACTTGTCCAGACGAGACGCACCTCCCAAGATCTGTCCGTCTTCCGACAGCTCCAACAAATGTGAATAGGAGCTTTAAGAAAGCCAAACCCCGCAAACTTGTTGCCCCCACGACATCCTATTGGTACTAGAAGCGGTCCAGCCACCGAACCCAACAACGTGTGACCCCTCACCAGCCCACCACCGCCCCTCAAGAACACCTGAAGTTCCCCACGCCAGAGTGGCTATTTATGCGGTACTATGTGGGGATTGAAAACACATCTAAGTGGGGGAACGAAAAGATGGGTTAGCCAGAGGATCCTCCAACACCTGCACGCGGTAAAAACATTAAATACCAGGGTGAGGGCATTAAATACCAATGCATCTAAATCAACTCGGTAAAGCGGTCATCAACCAAATCTGCACCATAACGCTCCACACTGCCCGGTAAACCCACCTCCAGGGCACCGTCGGCCGCTGGCCTCTAATGCCTTATGTCCTAGCCACTTATCTTTTCCAAACGAACTACCCTCACTTACTGCAGTATCAGTTGCTATAGACATATAACCCACTAGTTTAGAATCGTTTCCTTTCTTCTCACCCACTTGCATGCCAAAGCGTTTAGACTCTTGTCTAATACTACAACTAACTTAATCCAGGGTACAGAACTCGCCACATGAATTTCCAGGCCATTTCAAGGCATTCCAGGTTTAAATTTCCAGGCCAAAAAAAAAGTTACAAATTTGTTTTAAAAGAAACATTTTTTTTCTTAAAATTGTCATCTTGCAACCAAAGTTCTTGAAACTTACACTTCCCCATCATCTGTCATCTAAATCAAAAGTATTACCAACCAAACCGTAACATGTTTCTTTGCTGTGAAAGTACTATACCTGTCAAATTTTAGCATTGCTGTCTCAGTGATGCTGTTGGTTGCTCGAGACTTGAATAGCCGCCTCAGTTAACCCTACCACGCGTTTGCGCATGCGTGGTCCTCCCAATATAAGAGTAGCGGCTACGAGGGCTCGCCATCTCTTTTTCTCAAGCCGCTCACGCGGCTCGTTCTGTTGGTTCTTTTCTTTCATTCCGCCGTCGCCTCCAACCCAAGCCTGGTCTTCCTTATGGATCTCCCGCTGCCCACCACGGATGTCTCCAGCCTCCTCCATGCGGTCTCTCAACTCGGCAACCCTCTGTCTTTCGTCCGATGCAGCCAAAATCCGCCCACCGACGTTGCCTCCCGCACCACCTCGTCCTCCAGTCCGCCTGCCCAGCTGAAATTTTTACCTGCCGGATACCTGTCGTCTCAACCCGCCGGACGTCCCACATCTATTGGTCCTGGATCATCGGCCCCTGCCGTCTCTCGTCCGCCACCCTGCGGCGGTAAATTTCCGCTCTTCTCGCCCGTCTCCGGTCTGCCCATAGCCGGGACATTGCCGTCGAGCCGGGACTTTTACCTGCCCCTCTTCAAGCAGTTGCAGACTCCTCCTGAGGATGACATGTTGAACTGGACCGTTTGATGCCGGCCTCCACCTCGAGCCCTCGCCGTCCTTCGCCGCCAAGCCTCGGCAGCAGCCGTCCGCTCCCCTGGCCGTCCCAGTCTGCCCATAGCCGGGACGTCGCCGTCGAGCCGACTTGGTGCTTTCTTCTCTCAAGCAGCCGAAGACTCAGCCTCGTCAAACCACTCGTCATAACCGTTACGAACTGGATCGCCCATCAACGGCTTCTCTCCCGGCCCCCTCGCTGTCCTTCGCCCGCTACGCCTCGGCAGTAACTTTCCGCTCCTCTGGCCGTCCCGGTCTGCCCATAGCCGGGACGTCGCCGTAGAGCCGGCTTGTTGCTTTCTTCCCTCAAGCAGCTGAAGACTCGGCCTCGTCGGACCACTCGATATAACCGTTACGAACTGGATCGTCATCAACGGCTTCTCCTCCGGCTCCCTTGCCGTCCTTCGCCCGCCACGCCACGGCAGTAACTTTCCGCTCCTCTGGCCGTCCCAGTCTGCCCATAACCGGGACGTCGCAGACGAGCCGGCTCGTTGCTTTCTTCCCTCAAGCAGATGAAGACTCAGCCTCGCCGGGCCACTCGGAATGATCCAGACGAACTCGGAAGAACTGGGCCACCCATCAACGGCTTCTGCCCCAGCTCCCTCGCCGTCCTTCGCCCGCTACGTCTCGGCAGTAACCTCCCGGTCCGCTGGGCGTCTCGGTCTGCCCATAGCCGGGACGTCGCCATCGAGCTGGCATTACTACTATCCTCAAAGCAGCTGAAGACTCAGCCTCGCCGGACCACTCGGAGTAACCTTGAAGAACTCGAAAGAACTGGGTCACCCATCAACGGCTTCTGCTTCGGCTCCCTCGCCGTGCTTCACCTGTTACGACGCGGCGGTTGTTTTCCGCTCCTCGGTCCGCCTCCGGTCTGCCCATAGCCGGAGGTCACCGTCGAGCCGGTATTGCAACCAACCTCTGTCTCTCAAGCTTCTGAAGGCCATGTCTCTTCACTCCGTTCGAAATACCGGTTGAAAGCTGGACCATCTGTTACCGACTCCTGCCTTGGTCCTCTCGCCATTTTTCGTCCGCTACAACGGGGCAGTAGCTTTCCGCTCCACGGCCCGTCCCTGGTCAGCCCAAGGCCGGGGCGTTGCCGTCCTGTCGGATTCTCCACCTACCTCATCCAACTGCAGGTCCGTCCCAGGTTTCTTCGGGGTAACGCTGTGAATTGTATCATTCATCACCGGCCTCTGCCTACGCTTCCCCGCCATCTTCGCCCGCCACACCACACGGCCACTCGATTCGTCATCGTTGGCCGTAGCTAAGACGTCGCCATGAAGCTGGGGTCACCCTGCCGTCTTTCAACCGCTTTCAGACTGCCTCCGCCGAGCCCGACCTGCCGGGGGACCTCCGCCGCCTCGCACCGACCCAAGGCTCTTCTTCTAGGCATTGGCCGTCCCCCATCAGCCACCAGCCTCCCTAATCCAACACTCTTTCTGCGCCTACTCCTCTTCAGGTCGCTGCCGCCCTGCACGATACCGAAAGACGGCCACGTTCATTTTCCTCGCACCCTTCTCACTCACATCTTTCGTCCGGCCTAATGTCCTTCACCCACGACGGTGAATTTCCATGACAACGTTTCTGTCCACAACCATACCATGTTGAAAAACACCGGCTCTCGTCCGATCTCCGAAGTTAAGCAGCACCAGGCCCGACTACTACTTGGATGGGTGACCGCCTGGGAATACCAGATGCTGTAGTCATCACCTCCCGTTCCGATGTTACCCCCCCCCCGCCACGGACGAAAGCTGCTTCTTCTGCCTGCGCACCTCATCCTTCGTCCGCCTCTTCACGGCCAACCTACGGCCGACCCCGATGCTGCCACTTTCCGCCTACCCACCTCATAGTTAACGCAAGCGTCCATCAGCTCCGCGCCTAGTACACGTCACCGCCACCAGGCGCGCCACCTCCTGTTTGCATCCGCCTCTCATTTTCGGCGTGTTTCCCGCCTTCTCCCACGGTTTTTTGTTGCGTTCGTCACAACTGGTTAGCATCCCCTACTCCCGTTCTCGCATACAATCTCCATTATGGTGAAGACTAAGTTGCCAAAGATCTTAGAAGACATCGAAGACATCTACTTCGGCCGCACGCCTGTTATTGACGACCCAGGCAAATGCCGCTGCCCAGGTCTCTTCAATCCCCTTCGCATTGACCCCCACAAGGTTTGCCAATTCCACCGAAAATGCGAATTTTACGAACGACCCTGCGGAATTTGTGTAACCATCCCCCTCAAGGACTGGCAGATCATTGCTTACCGTCAACTCTTATCCTCCACAAGGAAGAGGCAAGAAACAGAACATAAGGCTTTATTGAAGAAATTTAAATCAAGTTCAACCCCAACAATGTCTCCAGCTTCAACCGTTATAGCAATCCCACCCACCCCTGGAAACAAGGATGACGTCTCCACTCCCATATCCCAGCAATCTTGGCTCCACACGTCTGTATCCTCTGATACCCCTACTAGCCACTCAAACCACCCAGTCCCCCCTCCCGGACTCTGGAATTCCTCCCTCAAACTCCGGGGACGACCCGGTGATTTTCCAAGACGCTCCTTCGTCACTTCTCATGGACGTGGCTCCGGATGTCTCGACCACAGCTGCCACCGAATCAACAATTCCTGCTACTCCGCTATCACCCCCTCATGATGATGACGTTGACTCTCCTTAACTCGAAGCATCCTCTCCTATCACGTCACCGCCTCCATCTCACACCTCTGTGTCTCATGAGGCTCAAGACACCCCAACCGACTATCACTCGTCTCTCTACGGCCTTGACTCTGAAGAGGCACTCGAAGTCGACTGCGACAAGATTTTTCACAATCTACGCCACAAGTTACGACTAAACGTCCGCGCTCGGAAGCAATAACCCTACCTTCTGCACCTGCAGGACGCGCTCGTCCAACAACATGCCTTACTCATGAAATTAACTAAGGAGAACCAGTCTCTGAAAACGCAAAATGCCAGCCAGCTAAAACAACTGACCGATTTCGAACTTGTGGAAGCGCTGCAAAAGAAAATCACCCACCAAGACCCCGACGCCACTCAACCTCCCGGCTCTTGGAAGCTCCACGGGATCGACGGTCTACACAAGAACCGGCCGTCGTACCCAAGACCAGCCATCTTCCAACATCCTGCCTTGTCTTCCTCCTTAAGAGACCCAAGACTCAAACACGATCTTCCCACCCGGCCAGTCGAATTCGTCGATCTAGGCTCTTCTGACCCAGTCGCAACCCATGCTGCACTACAAGTTTCAGGGCATTCCCACATCCTGGATTCTTGGAAGGCCATAACAAACACAACTCTTGCCCACAATCTTCTGGCTTACTCAATACGGCAATTCGACAATGCGACCAATTCTCTTCCATTACTTCCAGAAATGGCCCCACTTTCAGCAACCCCATGCACTGACATTCCTTGTTCACCTTGTAGATCCAAGGCTCGTCATTAATGCCTGGGTTTACGTTCAATCCCACCTCAGTAAACGACACGACCATCCAACTGACCCCACCCTCTTCTCTCTACGGGGACCCTACAAAAAAACAAAAAAAAGAGCATTTAGTTATAACTCGGCCTCTTCTAATTACCTTACCATTTAAACCCACCTCGGACCCCTCGTAGGGTCCCCCCCCATTTTTTTTCCCTTTCATTTTTCCTTTTCATAACGCCGATTATATAAAAAAAAAAAAAAAACGAAAACTTAATTTAACTTTTAGACGCAGAACGGGTTCCCCACCCGCCCCCCACGTTCCTTCCTTTATTTACCTCTGAATTGGATTTCCCAAATCTAGAACCATAATTCCTCCCGTCAAACTGCTAACCTCAAACCATGGGGCTCTTGGTTCTGCTCAGACCTACATCTACAACCCCACGAACATTCCCTTATATTCCCAAATTCAGTACTTATACTCCAAACTGTGCTACAGCTACAATCAACCGAGTTTCCACCAGCTACTCAACCTTCAAAACCTTCCATTCATTCTGGAGAAGACATGGCCTTACCAGAGAAGACCCTCAATACAACACTCAAAGGTAATTGTCACCTTCTTCCCTCCTTATAATAGCCATTTACATCCAAGTCTACTCAATTGGTAAGGCAACCCCTCGCTAGGGTACCCGCCCTTCCCCCCCTGCATACTGCCCAGGTGACTCACCGCCTCAGAACCCCAGGGAACTCTGTCAAAAGGTGCCCGCCACCTAATTTGACGAGGTCGGCCTGTCAATGCTAAAATTTGACAGGTATAATACTTTCACAGCAAAGAAAGAACATTTTGCCGGCCCCCGGCCAGGCCGGCTAAAAACGGTTTCTTTTGCTGTAGAAAGTACTATACCTTAGGCCCCTCCCTGCCTCCCCTCACGAGTCACCTTTTGACATTAAAAGTGAGACAAAGAGATGACGAGCCCTCGTAGCCGCCACTCTTATATTGGGAGGACCACGCATGCGCAAACGCGTGGTAGGGTTAACTGAGGCGGCTATTCAAGTCTCAAGCAACCAACAGCATCACTGAGACAGCAATGCTAAAATTTGACAGGTATAGTACTTTCTACAGCAAAAGAAACCATTTTTAGCCGGCCTGGCCGGGGGCCGGCAAAATGTTCTTTTTACTCCAAGCAGTTGGATGGAATCCGGGCAACAAAGCCATCGCTCCGCCATTATAGTTACATTTACTTATTTATCATTATTGTTTTTTTTATTTTTCTTAATCATTGATAATCACAAATTCGTTTTCAGACATAATTGAAAAACATACGACAAATAAAAACGTAAATTTGCCGGCCCCAATGAAGGCCGGCTGAAATTTGTTTCTTTTGCTAAGGGAAAATACTATACCTGTGAATTTTTGCATTTATGCTCTCTGTGTGTTGAGAATTTAAGTTGCGCCGATCAGCGCAGCTTGACAACCCTCTGTGCATGTGCAGCCCTCCGTACTTAAGAGCTTCGAAGGCAAATGCACATTTAAGTTCTCTCTCGATCTGTCAAGAGGTGATTCAAGAGGGGAGGCAGGTTAGGTATGTATAATATTTTCCCTTAGCAAAAGAAACAAATTTCAGCCGGTCTTCAAGGGGGCCGGCGAATTTACTTTTCTTGTTGCTGGGATAATTCTACAATTGTAAATTTTTGCATTCACAGTTGACCTCATCCGAATTGGTGGCGGGCACATCCTGAACGAGTTCCCTGGGGTTGTGAGCTGGAATTCCCCATGTGGATTCTTGATTCCGTTTTCTTCAGTTTTTTTTTTTGGGGGGGGGGGGGGGGAAGAGACGTGTAATATTCGTCTTATTCGTTAAGAAAGTGACGAAATATTTACCTACCTGTTGTGATGATGGATGACGTCTTGTTGCGATAGCTTGATGTGGGCCCATCTCAGCTTGGCTTGGTTCACGTTTGAGTCTTGCTTCTGGTTGTGGATGATTATGTAGAATATGGGAAGAGTTCAGCTTCTAGAAGGGGAGATGAGTTTCCGAAATTTTTTGGTTGGCATTGGTGGTTGTCCAAATACGGGCTTGATTGGAGTGGAAAGTCAATTGGTAAGAAAAATCAGGTTCAGTACTGGAATTGCCGGGAAAGAAAGCGTTCATAGCGGATTGGGAGTTAGGTTGGGAAACAATGGATGCGGAGCCAAAGGATTGAGGAGGATGTGATTTTTCAGGCACAGGAAAATTTTATGTAAACGTCACAAGAAGTTGGAAGACGAAAAGGTGGTGAATGGTTTTTTCCCCCGGCAATCCGTAGAGAAGAGAGGTGCGTGAGGGAAACTGAATTTAATGATTTTGAGATCGTTGGTGGAACCCGTAGGTGTGGTCTTTAGTCCGGAGCTTGCATTTGGTGCAGGGAAGATTAAGTGTGCTTTGTGACGTGTAAGGTTGCAGTTCAGCAAGGTTAGGTTGCGTTATATGGTTGTCATCAAACTGCCAAATATTGAAGCCATAAAAATGTTCCGGTGGACAATTTTTGGCCATGGCGCACCAAGCTGCGATGAACTGACTGTCCCTGGCTGCCTCTTTGAGAGAAAGTGCGGTAAGGTTTTGGGGTTGTGGTGGGTTGAGGTCGAGATGAAGATCGCCGAAAAGTATAATTGCTGGGATGAGTTCTTTTGTAGGTTTTAGCAGATCGTAAGGTGGGAGACGAATCCGAGGACCGCAAAGACCAGATTGGCGTCGTAAAGGATGTTCGAATCGGAGTTCGCCTTTATCACTGGGTTTCGGGTTAGAGGTGACGTCGATCTTCTCTTGATTCCACACTACGCTCGTATCCCTGTTGGGAAGTTTTGCGGTAAGAGATTCCTTAAGCTTATCTTTTGCAGTGTACAGCAACAACTGTCGGTAAGACTTGCAAGTGTTTATGGTGATCAACTGTTGTTTGGAGAACTCCAGTTCGAGTTTTGCATAGTTGGATAGAAGTGTTTGGAACTCCGGCTGAGAAATGTGAAGACCTTGTGTGATAATGGTGGGAGAAAAAATGGGTAGGACATCACGTTCACTGTTGCAAGTTATTTCGTCTTCATCGAAGCTAAACAATTGTGGAGATGCATGAGAATCAGCAATAATTAGAGACGAGTTCGATCTCGAGAAAGCCTGTGCCGATGAGGGGGTATCCGGGAATGCCTCCCTGGCTGTCGTGGGTGTGTGGCTTACAGGGGTGTCCCTTTGATCACCACAAACAGGGGTTTGAGGTTGAGTGGAAAAAGGGGACGGTGAGATTATGTCCGCTGGTTGTTGAGTGACAATTAGTGAGGGGTCCACTTGTAAATTTTCCGTTTCACTCGTGATTTTGGTGTCCGATGAAGATGGGACCAATGATTGTTGATTTAGTTCTAAAAGAGTCGGCAAAGACGGTGACACAGGTTTGTTAGCCACCGCAGATTCATACTCCGAGGAGGAAGTTATCATCGAACTCAGGAGGAAGTTCATTAATGAGGAACCATCCAGTTTGAATGGTGAACTTGATGGTGAAATGCGAGGAGTTGCCGGATTGGGTTTGGAAACTTTCTTGTGGCTGTGTTGAATGGAGGGTTGAAGTGTTGGAGGTCTTTAGCAGTCTCACCCGTCTTTCTTTTGCTTGCTTAGATCGTAACTTGGCAGCTTTCTGAAGTTTCATTATCTTGAGCTATGTGTCAAGAGGAATGAGAACACATTGAGGACAAGGCTTTTTGTATTAATCTCAGCGACGGTGAGCTTGGCAAACTTTATGGATGTCAATACGACCTTTAACATTCAGACCAGGACATGAACAGCTTCCAGAGTCATCAATTACAGGTTTCCTACGTTGAAAACCAGAAAGTTTGCTAGAGGTTGAAGGTGATTTACCGCCACTGGTCTTGACATCTCGTCCGAGGAACTCATGGGCACGAGTTGAAAACAAAGTGTGAAAGAAAAGTCTGTCTTCCTGACAGCGAGTTGAAAATTCGCAAATGGTTTAAGGGGTTGATCGCAGCCGCTGAAAGTCAAAGTCGTTTGGCTTTCAAGGTCGTTGCCAGGCGACGGAGAAGAAAAACCCCGCGAACAGAGTAGAGGGGAAGTGACGTCATCCCGTGAAGAGGGAAAACGGCGGGAGAAAAAAGGGAGTTCAGAGCCGATTAAAAACCATGGGTTTTCTGAGGCGTGTGGCAGCAGATGCGTGAACTCGGCATTGATCAGAGTTGGAAGGCCTGTAGAGGATGATGAGAATCATGTGATCGAACTGTGTTAACCTTGTAGTGAAGTCCTGCACTCCGGGATGATTAGGGAGGCTACCTGAACCCCAAAAATCAAATACCACAGGGAAACTCCTTCGTTTCAAGACGAACACTTTTTTTTCTTTGGCACACCAGTGACAAAAGACCTCGCTCTTCAAACCATGATATCTCCACGAATAATGGACTAAAACGACCCATCTTTGAAGCCCTTAATAGCACAACACTTTATCTTCAGTTCCACTAGAACAGAATTGTAAAATTCAACTCCCAACTTTTTCTACAGCAGTTAGAAAAACACTCCAAACGGCGCCATAGCGCTCGACATTTCCGGTCACCATATCGAAATTCCTGTACATTTGTATATATTTCTTATTGCTTCTTTTGGGCAAAAAGCCCACACACACTAGCTTTGTTGTGAAATAAGAGGGGCTGCCTTTGGGTACTTAACCTCACATACATGTACGATACAGACAACACATTTTAGCGTGATATTTTTTATTTCGTTTGAGTCCACGCAAATACCATGAAAAATGTCCGACAATTCTAAACTCCATTATCTGCTGATAATTTCCATTATGCAAATACGTTTTAGCATTTTACTAAAGCTAGTTTAGTTCATCTTTTATATTGCAACTTGTCCCCTGAACTCTACCAGTGCCCAGCGACATTTATTTACCTTTTAATTTTGACGGACCTTAAAATCGTTGTTTTTTTTGTTATCAGAATCTACATCAGAACTCCGACCTTGACTACACCATCCGAATGCAAACAACTAGCTTTCCGTAGTAAAAATTATCTGTATCATCCTTCTATTAATCTGCCATTGTTTAAACTGTGCTTTACACTTCGTCTCCCCCCCCCCTAATTTAAATGTTGTGATGCGTAACATCGCAGTTTTCGATTAAAGCTTGTTTAATTTAGCAGCAGTGGTTTACCCATTGTAAAAGCCATCCCACAAAGCTTTAATTTGACTCCTTCAAATAATTACTCATGTAAACATTAAATCCCCAATCCATGTTTTAAGTTATGGGCCTTTTCCCAACGTCAAATTGAGTAAAACTCAAACTGGCCCTTCTGGACATATCCCTGTTCCTTCAAACGGTTCTCGACCAAAGCCCTTTGTTAAACCGACTTCTCCTCCCACTTTCCATTGTTCCCCTGGCCCTCAGCCAATCAGGAGGCCGCAGCTCTCCTCGATGTCCCCCATTAGTCCACCAGAATCCCCCTCTCCAGCATAAAAAGCTGTCGGGAGTGGAGATGTCACGGTCCGAGGTTGCCATGCCGGGCAGTGGTAGTGGTTCGTATTGTCACTAGTTTTAACTTAAAAGTTTATCTTTAGGACCCCCATTCTAAATTTATAGCTTAAATTAAAACCAGCCTCTAGTTTGAGAATTTTCATGGAAGGTTAAGCCATCGGCATTTCTGGTCCCTACTTTCCATAATTTTAGGGTGGTTCCCTTCCTATCAACCACGGTTTTTTCTCATATTTATTTAAATCCAGTTTAACTTAAACAGCAGATAGTGGTCCCTTGAGCTTTCGGGAACTATCTGGTCTAACTTGATAATTTAGCGGATGCGGTTATAAGTTAGGGGGTTTTCAGTTTTGGACCCCAAGGTTTCTTTTTTCTTACTTGAAAAATTGCTTTAAGAACAGAAAATTTGTGTTCTTGACTGTAGCGTGAAGTGAAGTGTAATTTAACTTGTCTGCTTTTATTCAAAGCCCAGTGTACACTAGTGAACAAAATGTGAAGTGCATTTCTTCTATATTTAACTGTCAATAATAAAACCAGGAGTTTTAAATGCCAGTTGGTTCTCTAGTGTAGATTAATTGCTGGTGTTAAATAATATGTAATTCTATTTTTATTTGAACTCCCCTTAGCTTTTAATATTATCCACTGGTGGTGGCAGCTTAGATACCAGTCAATTATTTCTGGATAGGTCTATTTCAGTAGATAGGACATAGACACTTCATTCCCAACGCCGGAAATGTGGCCCAACTGTGCTGTTTTATAACAAAAAGTCAAACAGTCACATCAGAAGTAATCACGAAGGAAGCCGAAGTCAACCATTTACACGGAGATGCTACAAGCACCTAGCTCATCGTAGCATCCTGCCGTTACAACCTCTCCCCCCTTTTTTTTAAAAAAAAGAAGAAGAGTGACGCCATAGCGGATTGTCGGATGATTTAATTCAGCGAGTGGTGTGGGGATCCGACTCCAGATATCGAAAAAGCCATGAAGTTCAGGTTTGATGGTAGTCGGGATCAAACTGCAGGTTTTAAGCTGACTTGCACGCAAGAGTGAAAGGTGGACGAATGCGAATGCCACGAACGCTTGAAGGTTAGTTGCGGAGCTGTGAGAATGGCAGGGTGCATGGTGTCGACTGACAAATGCGGTATGAAAGCCATGAGGGTTTTGATGATTGCTTGAAAGTGTCAGAACGCTGACATGAAGGTGTCTGTCGGTTGAAAAGAAAGTCTCAGGTGGTTGACATGAAGGTCTCTGATGGGCCGAAGAGAAGATCACAGACGGGCGATTCGGGACCTCAGATGGTTAAGAAATGATAGTCAGATGGTTGATATGAAGGTATCTGATGGTTGAAACGAATGTCTCAGAAGGTAGGCATGACTTGGAAGGTTGACATGAAGGTCTCAGATGGTAGGCATGAAGGTCTCAGATGGTTGAAAAGAAGGAAACAGATGGTTGAAAAGAAGGAAACAGATGGTTGACACGAGGGTCTCTGTTGGCTGATTTGAAGGTCTCAGATGGTTGACCTGAAGGCCTCAAATGGTCGCAGAGAAGGTTACAGACGGGTGATTTGAAAGTCACTGATGATTGAAAAGGTCACGGATGACGTGAAGGTCTCTGTTGGTTGAAAAAGATGGTTTCAGGTGGTTGACATGAAGGTCACAGATGGTTGAGAAGGTCTCAGCTGGTTGACATGAAGGTCTCGGATGGTTGAAGAGGAGGTCCTAGATGGTAGGCATGAAGGTTTCTGAGGATTGAACAGAGGGCCACAGATGGTTGACATGAAGGTCTCTGATGGTTGAGAGAAAGTTTTAGATGGTTGATATGAAGGTCTGATGGTTGAAAAGAAGGTCTCAGACGGTTGACATGAAGGTCACTGATGGTTGACATGAAGGTCTCGGATGGTTGACTTGAAGGTCGCCAATGGTTAAAATGAAGGTCTCCAATGGTTAAAATGAAGGTCTCAGAAGGTTGACATGAAGGTCTCAGATGAACGACATGAAGATCTCAGGTGGTTGGCAGAAGGTCAGAGATGGTTGACAGTAAGGTTTTAGATGGTTGACATGAACGTCTCTGTGGTTTGAGAGGGTAGACATGAAGGTCTCAGAAGGTCAGAAGAGATAGTCACTGAAAGGCCAGAAGTCACTTGTTCCAGATGTTTGCTAGTTGCATTAAGACAGGAGACAGCAGTGTAGACAAATGTGAATGCCGTGGGTCTTGGAGTTGAGGCGGCAAGCAGACGAATGTGAATGCGAATGTCATAGGTCTAAGGAATTGAGACAACAAACGGGCGAATGCGAATGCCGTAGGCCTAAATGAGGTGTGACAACAAGCGGACGAATGTGAATGCCGTAGGCCGAAGAAGTGAAACGGTTGGTCAACGAATGCGAATGCCGTAGGCTTAGCGGCAGACAAATGCTAATGCTAGACACGAATGCCGTGTGGCGCCGCACGGTGAAGAATTTAAAATCTAGCATGGTGAAGAGAAGGCATTCGTTTCAGAAGCGAAGCGGTTGGGATGTTAAACGAGAGAAGAAGGCAGAGGTGACAGTCCGACAGATAGCCTTGAGAACAAAAGATGCATTTGACTTCGAGCAAGCTCTTAAGTAAGAATGGCTGCGCATGCGCAGAGGGTTATCGAGCTAAGAGGACCGGCACAACTTAAATTCTCAAAGCACAGAAGGCATAAATGCAAAAATTCACAGGTATAGTATTTTCCCAGCAACAAGAAAATGATTTTTGTCAATAATTGCATTGCTCCACGCAGGTCCCAACATAACTTGCTGAATTATCCAGATTACAACTTTGCACGCACGCTTTGAAGTGATAGGGTGCTGTGAGCCAGCCTGACAAGGAAAACGATCTAAAAATAGATCAAGGCAGAAGAGAGGGACGGACGGGTGACAGGTGAACACTAAATGCCAGCTAATAATTTTTTCGACAATCCAGGCTTTTTAAAGGCTTTTCAAGTTATGTATGAAACCTGTTAATCAAACAACCACAGGGATCAGCAACAACATCAAAAGAAACGTATTGGACAGCGGAAGAACAAAGCAGGCAGACCGGAAGTGCCGTGTAGAGGTACCAATGCTGGCGAAACCAAGTGAGATTTTTTTTACCCCAGCTAAAAAAAATCTACTTTACAAATCTACTTTACACCGAAGTTTCACATTTCAACAAAAGGATACAAGACGGGTCATCCATGTCAGGCTCAGGCATGTCTAAATAAGGATGAATTCCAAGTAATTCAGGAACAAGAGGAAGTGTCAATTCAGGATGCTTCCCTCCAAGCTGTTGAAGACACCTACAAAAATTATAAACATACTTTAATTTTTAACAAAAACAGATTTAATTTGGGCTGGAAAATGTAAAGGACTTTTTGGCCAAACACCATTTTGGAGAGGATACCTGAACTCCAGCTGTCAAAAAAACCTCAGGTAACCTTCGTTTTTCAAGACAAACTTTTTTTTTCCTCTTTGGCGCACCAACGCAAAAAGACCTCGGTCTTATAACCTCAGCCATTTCCTCAATAATGGACTAAATCGGCCAAACTTGGAATCCTTTAATAGCCATACTCCCTAGCTACAAGCTGGGGAAAGCAGAATACCAAATCTCCAAATTATCTACAGCCATTTGAAAATCACTCCAAACCAGCCGCAGCGCTCATCACTTCCGGCCGCCATTATTCAACATTTCTGTACATTTGTAATTACTGCTTTTTATTTTCTTTTAGGCATAAAGCCAAATTATGTTAGCTTAGTTGCGGGTTAGGAGGGGCTTCCTTTGCAAAGGTACTTAACCTCGTGATTAGGTTGTTTAGAACATAAGTGTGATATTTTTCATCTTATTTGTTGCGCACCAAAAATTATGAAAAATGTCCAGCCTACAGGAAAACTAGTTATCTGCCTCTACAAGTAATGCCCTGATAAATGCGTTTTAGCATTCACTATTATTTAATCTTTACTATCTTAACTTGCCCCGTGAACCCTACCACTTGCTCGACAATTTTTACCTTTAAAAATTAACAGACACACATTTTTGGCTGTACATATTTTTGCCGAAAATGTCCGTTAAAATCGCCGATCGTGACCACCATTCCCAAGCCAAACAAACTAGCTTTCCTTCTATTAATTCAGTATATCTTATAAAGTTCTGTTCACAATGCAATCCCAAAGTCAGTCTGTGCAATACACTTTGTTTCCCCAACCTAGTTGTGGTGTCTAACATTGCAGTTTACAGTTAAAGCTTGTTAAATTTAATAGTAATGTTTTATTCATTACACAAGACTCTATACTAAGCTTTAATTTGAAACACTCCACGAAATAGTCATGTAAATATGAATCCTTTAATACAAAGCCAAATCCCAATGTCCATGTGTACAAAACACATATAGGCCCATCTTTACATGTCCCTACTCCTTCAAACGGCACTACAACAAAACCCTTTGCCCAGCCGACTTCTCCCACTTTCCATTGTTCTCCTACCCCTCAGCCAATCAGGAGGGCGCAGCTATCCTCGACATCCGC
>JAHWFP010047894.1:8694-29798 GCA_023313725.1 Lithobius niger | reverse complement strand
CAAATTTGGATTCGACTGAAGATGCTGTGATGTAAACAAACTTTTTCCTGGTTTTGGCGTTATTCTGAAGAAGGAGATTGGAGTTCTCTGAAAATTTAATTGTTGAACTGTGTTTGTTCTACGTTGGTAGTATTGTGTCATTGTTTTGGAGATGTCTTTAAAATACCACTGTATCAACCGGTTTGTTTTTAATTCCACTGCATATCTCACTGCCCGAAGTTCCAGTAAGTTTATGTAGAGCTGTCGTTCCTTTTCCGTCCACTTCCCTGAGAGTCCAGCCTCTCCTAGGTGTGCTCCCCATCCGTCCATCGACGCATCTGTGAAGAGTAGGAGATCTACTTCCGGTTCCTTCAGAATGACGCCCACACGTGAATCTCCCTCCAATTTGCGCTTTCTTTCGTTTGGCTCATCTTGGTCAAAGTATGTTGGTCAAAGTATCTTGGTCAAAGTATGTATGGCCTTCATAAGTTTCCTGGACTTCATAATTTTCAAAGTACTGATCTTGCTCATAAAATTCCCCACTTTCTCCATAATCCTCCTCTAATGCATATTCCTTGTCCAAAATCCCCGCCGTCCGCTGTCACAATGCCTTCTCGTAAAGGTTGCACAATTCTCATTGGTGAATCAAGTGTCAAATAGCGGCGGCGATCCTTTGCGATCCCGTTGCGACCATGCGATCCTGTGTTGAGTGGCGAACCGTGTCGCGATGCCTGTTTGCGATCCTGTTGTTGCAGCTTGAGCTGTTGCGATCCTACACTTCGCTGTGATTGTCGTCCGACTTTTTCTCATCTAATGTTTTCAACTTCGCTATTGCCTGCGTAACCGAACGTTTCGCTTGATCGACCGCCGGGCGATGAAATGCAATCTGTTTTGATCCGCTCGCTAGCAAACTTCCGTCCCGACCGCGATCCCTTTTTTCGGGTGCGGATGGAGAAATTGCTTTGGAACGCTTACCAGTCCCCTTTCCTTTCGATTCAGCATTATTTGTTTTAGCATGGTGGCCTCAGGTGGCTCTACTGACCGTTTGGCCCGCACTGCTTTTGCTTTTGTCTTTGTGGCTGCTGCTCACCTGTTTTGCCGACGATTGTTCTGCACCTTTGCTCCTCGTTTCGCCCGATTTTCCCGCCTTTGGAAGGTTCGCTGGCGAACCCTTTGTCTCCTGCGAGCACATCGCTGGCGGACTCGTTGTCTCCGGCGGTAGCAAACTCCGTTTTTTGCCCCATGCGCGCACTGACAAATCGTTATTTAATTCCACCAAAGTCACTTTTTCAAAAAATCGTCCCCCGAACTGTCCAGAGCCTTTTCTTTTGGTGCATCACGTGATAATAAAGCATTTACACTGCCAGTAAGCAGAGCAATAGAAACATTAAGCTCCAAACGAAGGCCATCTAATTGTTCGTCAACGTGTCCTTATTGGTGACGTTCTCGATTTTTGTTGAACGAGTCTCTATAACAGACGCGGCCGTTTCCCTAGCCGCTGTCAGCATCGATCCCAACGATCGCTCTGGATAAATCAATACCGGATCATCCGGAAAACCCTCGAATTCCGATGTCGATCCAGTTGCAACACTCAATAAATCCTTCACGAATATCGGTGCATTCGGATTTTTTGCCATGCCTCCCAATCGCTGATCGAGGCAAGTTTTTTGCTTCTCTGCTTCTTTTTTTCTCTGAATCTGGGCCTTCTTTTGGTCTGAATGGCGCCACGTGTATAAAATACGCTTGACCGAGTCTTCTTTTTTCACCTCGCAAATTTCGTCAACAAAGTTACACTTTCTACATCGTCTACACAGGGGGTGTAATTCTCGTGGAGTTTTTTGGCATGTGTACGATGGGTACGATCCGTTCTTTACAATCTCGTTCACATTGTCGATTTCTTCATTGCATGTTTCGTTTTCCTGATCGTTAACGTCTTCCATTGCTGAGCTGGGATGCACGATCGACTATAGTCGGTCCGTGCTCAAAAGCGAATGGATATTTTTAGAATTTCCATTTCGGGCTATTAGAGGGCTCGCAAGACCACTTTGAATTTGAAAACCACCATATCTTTCGCCGCTACGCCTTTAAATGGCATAGAACGGTCCCTATGTCAGTTAAACAATTTCGGTTAGGATTGATGGGAAGAATAGATCCCCACCATTCAGAATATCCTAAGCATGTAGATTTCGGACTATTAGAGGGCTCGCAAGAGCACTCTGAATTTGAAAATCAACATACGATTTTGCCGCTTGCCATTATCTCTTCACCTTTAAATGAGCATGGAACGGTCCCTTATCTACGTTAAACAATTTCGGTTAGGATTGATGGAAAGAACAGATCCCCCGCTTTCAGAATATCCTAAGCATGCCAATTTCGGAATATTAGAGGGCTCGCAAGAGCACTTTGAATTCGAAAATCAACATACGATTTTGCAGCTGCGCCATTATCTCTGCCTTTCAATGGACATAGCATGGTCCCTATCTAAATTAAATAATTTTGGTTAGGATTGATGGATATCTAGCTCCACCTTTGAGAAAATCTTAAGCATGTCCACTTCGAGCTACGAGAGGGCTTGCAATAGCACTTTGAACTTTGAACAACCAATTGAAAAAAAGACTAAAATTGCAGGGCCCGAACCTGCTTAATTTTAGTTTGTATTGTCTAACCGAAAATATTGATTACCTGTTTTAATTTAGCAGTTTCCCCTTCAGAGCTATTTTCCCTTAGAGTCTTGAAAGTTGTCTTCCCTGCCGATCTCGTACAGTACCGCGCATGCGCGAGGCTTGCTTGTAGAAGTGTTAGCGCGGCGTCTGTCAGCATCATTTCTCCTCCTTCCAGAACCTAGCTCATGGAGGGGAGGCCTGGGCGGGAGTTAAGGTAATGTATATTATCAGTTAGGCAATAAAAAGAACATTTTGCCGGCCCCCAGTCAGGCCGGTTAAAAATGGTTTCTTTTGCTGTAAAAAGTGCATTGCCTGTCAATTTATTGCATTGTTGTCTCTACGATGCCGCTCAGTGCTTGAGACTTGAATAGCTGCCTCAGGGACCCTACCGCGCGTGCGCGGTCCTCCCTATAAAGGATGATGGCGCGGGCGGCACATCATCTCTTTGTCTCTCTTATGGTCAAAAGGTGACACGAGAAGGGAGGCAGGGTGGGCCTAAGGTAATGCACTTTTTACAGCAAAAGAAACCATTTTTAGCCGGCCTGACTGGGGGCCGGCAAAATGTTCTTTCTTTATGCCGTAAAACTGCAGTACCTGTCAATTTATTGCATTGACACGCCGACCTCGTCAAATATGGTGGCGGGCACCTTTTGACTGAGTCCTTGGGGTTTGAGGCTGCTGTTACCCCACAGGACGATACCCTGACTTTCAGTATTCGGGTGGTGTGAGCTTGCGGGGTTCATTGAGGGAACATACATATGCACAAACAAAAAATTTTTTTTGTAAAAATGTTCATGTTACCTGATTAAGCTGAGGGTCTTTGGTTGATCCCGTTGGTGTAGTTGTATCCTCCATTTTGTGGGTGGAAGCAGAAGAAACCATCTCTGAGTTTTTTGTTTGGTGGGTTTTTTTTTTTTTTTTTTTTTTTAAAGGTTTGGAAGAGATAGGAGCGGTTTCTGTACTAAAAGGTGTCGTACTTTTTTTTTTTTAAAAGGTTTGGAAGTGGGGGTTTTCTTAGAAAGAGGAGGGGTTCCGGAGACCAAAAAATGAAAACCCCTGGCTTTTTTCCTACAAGGGGAGCAGGGGATTTCAGAAGTCGGAAGGGATGAAAGGGTGGAAAGGTTTGGGTGTAAGGGAACGAAAGAGGCATCGTTGTCGTATTGCCATATTGAGAATGAGCTTAGGTTGTGGGTTGCAGCTGTAGACGCAATTGACTTCCAGGCGTCACGGATTGCAAGTTGGTGAGCTTCGTTTTCGGTGAACAGAGGAATTGTTGGTGTTTCACAGATATCTGGTTCAATGTGAGTGACAGGTCTGGAGGGTAGTTGGTGTAGTTTAACACGGGGGTCAATCGGGGAGGCAATGTCAGGGTGTTGAAAAGGTCCCGGCGTCTTGTAAGATGGTATCCAGTTGTTTTCGCAAGTGATGCGAGGGAGTATCCAAGGGCAACAAACTAATGGTTCGGTGAGGCCTTTGTGTGGTGGTAGGGGGGAGGAAATCCCTTTCCTCTTCAAAGACTGTAAGGTGTGGGACGTAATTTGAAGGAGTTGGGATGCATTTGCGGATCGGAGTTTGTCAATTTCACTTTCAACGTCTGCTATTTGTGTTTGCTGGCAAGATATTCGTTTTTGCCACGAGCGTAAAATGGGTTTCAAGCGTAGACAGTTAATGTCAAGTTGAACTTTGGCATTTGGTTTTAACTTGAGCTTGTGCTTAATGGTTCTAAAGATTTCCTTTTGGTTTATTCTCATTGGTTCTTCCGATTCGGACCTGAACAGAGACTGCGGGGCTTCGTATGACGTTTTGTCCGAAGGAGGCAGATCGGGGTTAGTTTACTCGGAGTGGGATGGTGAGATGCTGTGTGTAGGAGACATGAAAATTGGGGATGGAAGGTACACGTTGTCTTTGCAGGGGGATTGAGGTGTTGCGGACACTAGGTTTGTTTCTTGTTCGTCATGAAGAGGTTGAACGTTGTCGGGACAGGGGGATGAAGGGTTGTCCGTTATAATGTTAAATTCCATGGGTCTTCATGTTCATCCGGTGCTTCAATTGGATTCACATTAATGTGTGAATGGTTCGTTTCCGAGGAAGGGAGAGAGGGGAAAGCGGTTGACAAGGGAGAATTTGCCCAAGACTGTTGTGACATGGGCGTCGTAGTGTGGGATGACATACCATGGTTGCCAGGAGTATTCGGTGGGTCCATGGAAATGATTGTGGCACTCGACATCTTATGAGTTTGTAGAGTTTCCTTGGGTTGTTCAAGAGTCAAACGGTTTAACATTTGTTTTCTGCGGCGTGTAGATAAGAGTTGAAGAGTGGAAATAACTTTTCATTGAGCGAACGGGATTCCGACACATGTTGGGCAAGGATTGTCAAAGTAGTTGCACAAGTGATGCCGATGGCAGACCGTGGAGTGGGGGTCTTTCCGATTGGGGTAGACGAGCGTCACCGAAAAACGCCGGTTTTTCAAAAATTTGAAATTTTTTTTTCTTGAGGCACCCAAATGCCTCGCCGAGGCATATCTCGCCGTTTCTGCAATAATGGTCCGATTCTCCCAAACTCTTCGACATTTAATAGCCTGTCCAAATACAAGACTCTTGGGGAAGCCCAAATCCGGACTTTCCACCAGGAAGGTCTTCAAATCTGCATTTGAAATCCACCAAAACCATCCGAAGCACTCTGTCGTCATGGCCGCCATTATGAAACTCTGTACTTTTGTATTTGTATTTTATCCTTTTTCTTTTAGAGCAAAAAGCCCGAACATACTAGCTTAGTGTATTGTAAGAGGATTTATACAGATTACCTATTTGTAGTGTGATATTTTTTATTGTGTTTGTCGGCCGCAACCCATATGACAAATTTCCACAACGATCAATTTTAACTTTAAAAATGTTAAACGTTAAACGTTCTCAGTAACTTAATGCGTTATAGCATTCAACTAAGCTAGTTTATTTAATCGCATTTATACTTTATTTATATTCTTTTACCCCCAGAAACGCTTCATATGTCCAAACGTATAAACGTATTACGACCTGGCATTCTACCGGACACAAATTTTTCAGCATATATATGTTTATTTTAGTTCTCCTCCGACCTGACTGAGACCTACCGAAATCTGCAAATAGCTTGATCTACTATTAAACACTAAAAGAATTCTTAAAAAGATCTGTTCAACCCAATTCCGAAAGTCAAACTGTGCAAAAACTTCGAATCCTCCATTTTTGCCCCCCTCCCCAGCCAAAACTAGTTGTGGTGTTTAACACTGCAGTTTACCGTTAAAGCTTGTTTAATTTAATAGTAATGTTCTATGCATTACCCAAAGCCAAGTAATAAGCTTTAACAAAGAGCCAAATCACGTTGCAATCATGTAAATATGGAATCCATAGCCAATAATTCAAAATAAAGGCCTATTTCCGAAAGTTCAATTGAGTAAAACTCAAAACAGGCCTTTCTTTTCTGTCTTACATGTCCCTACTCCTTCAAACGGCTTTGCACCCAGTTCCTTTGTTCAACCGACTGCTCCTCCCACTTTCCATTGTTCTCGAGGCCCTCAGCCAATCAGACCCCCGCAGCTATCCTCGACGTCCGCGCTTTCCCCCCTCTCCAGCATAAAACCTCAGCCCCAGAATGCATAGTTAGCACAGCTCACAGATCTCAAGCTAGAGACCGGTCACGCCAGTCGGGAGTGGAGACGCCATGTCCGGAGAATGCCATGCCGGGCACGATGGTAGTGGTTCGTATGTTATAGTTTAGCTTTTGAAAGTTCAGTTTAGGACCCCCATATTCTAAATTTTAGTTTAAAACTCAACTTAACTCTCTAGCTAGGGAAAATTATGGTGGAGACGCCTGTAGCGGCATCTTAGGTTTCCTCTCCCCATAACGTCAGAGTGGTTCTCTTACTAAAAACCAATTTTTCCAGTTTATTTTAAATGGATTTTTAATCTAAACTAATTGACGGTTTGATCTTTGTGGAAGTCAAATTGAAACAAACTGATGCCTAAGTGGAAAAATTGCCGGGCTTTTTATTCCTTAGAACAGTTCTTGAAGGAACTAATGGAGGTTGATCATTTTGTACTTGGAAAACTTAGAAACATAACTGTGGACGGTTGATCATGTAGAAAGATACTGTCAGATAGACTTTAATCAGTTGCGGCTGCCAAGTCTTGCGGGTGTCTCCGGGAGCACCCATGATTTACTTTTTCTAAATGTGAAAATTTAATTGTTTACTCAAACACAAGTGTTGTTTGTTTGATTTTGTGAAATACTAAGTGTATATTCAAACTTGTAGCTTTTAATTAATTTGATTCAAAAGCTTTCAGAAGCAAACGTAATGTAAAGTGTCTTTTTCATTCTCTGTCGCAAAAATAAAACCAGGAGTTTTAAGCTTCAGTCGTTTGCTAGACTTGATTAATTGTATTTTAGTGTAAAATTAAATATGTAGCCCATCTTTAGATTTTAGCTAGTTAAACAGTTAAATCCGTTGGTGGCAGCGATACCGACAGTTTAAGGTTAGGCTCCTTTAATTAGGACCGGCGCTTCATCCCCCATGCTGGGACAGTGTCCATGCTGTGTTGAATAACGTAAAAAGTCGTCATTAACGCCGATTAACCTCAAGCTGAAACTCCACGTACACCAGGGAAACCGGGGGCGTTACAAGCACCTAAGCCGTCGTAGCGTCCGCCGTTACACTGAGCACTTACACGAACCAGGATCTTGAATAGTTGAAAGTCTGTTCACATAAGGGTCCGCAAGGGCCGGGGCAACAGGTTTGATAATTTTCACCATTGGTCCTGCAGGGTGCTAACAAGGCAGACGCGACGACAAACAAAGATGTGTGGAAAAGGCGGGAACAGACGGGAGCCTCGCTTTGGAGAGACTGCGGGGCTACCATGAAGTGACGTCATGGTGGGCGGAAAAGGCCGAAAGCTGGAGTGGGACGAAATTGATTTCTGTCCTAAAAATTATTATTATATTTTTTTTTTAATAATAAACGAGAGTGTATTTTTTTTTTGAAGAAGAGGAAGAAGCAGCTCTAGGTGTCCGAAGGCGATGAGATGCACGGGGGCCGACGATCAAAGGCGTGATGGCAGCGAGGCACAATTGGCCAGTGCAGTTTGCAGAACGCTCAGTAGGATGGAGAACAACTATCGCGGGGTGAGGATGGGGCTGATAAAAGAAGTTGTGTGCGTATACAAAGAAGAGAAAAACGTCGGCCGGTTGATGATGAACTGAGACGGTCGAGAGAGAGGCCGGACATTGGTAGGAGTCGTGAGTAGATGTCGTACTGGTTGTTTCGACGGTGAATGCCTGGTTGTGGCGGAAGACGGTGGTTAACGTAGGCGGCGATGACAGCGCTGGTTGGACCGGCAAGGGCGTCGAGCCGTGGCCGGGCGATTCAGTTGTTGTGACGGTGGTCGAAGAGACGTCTGTGAAGTGGGAAGAGCCGCTGCGTCGGTCGAGGAGCTGCCGTTACGGTCGCTACACCTGGAGCAGAGGCATGTGAACGTCGGCGTGGCTACCGTGAACGTTGGTTGAGGCGGCCAGCTTGTGTGTCACAGCGTGGCAGACGACGGGGAACACGACGGTAGGCATCGGAATGGTGTCAGAGACAAACAGAGAGCAGGCAGATGTGGAAAGCATGCTGACGTCAGAGGAGGTGTCGTTGTCGGCAACGGCGGTTGTCCGGCCGACTGGGGCAGGGCTGGGCGTGCCGTGGGTAGGCGGCCGAGAAGATTACGGACTCCGGGCAGGCACTGGGGTCGGGCAGGATGGCGATGAAGAGAAGCAGGTCATGACGGGGACATCGATACCGTTGACGTCGGTGTCGGTATCGATGCCGGTGTCGACGTCGACGTCGGTGTCGATGTCGGTGTTGATGTCGGTGTCGATGTCGGTCGTCGACGTCGCTGGTGGTGGCGTGGTCGTCCGGGCAGGCCGTCGGTGCGGCGTAGGAACGCAAGTGTCGAAGCAATGACACGGTGGCAAGTGGGGTGAAATGGAGATGTCGGCGCTGTCGCTGGATGACATGAAGCAGGGAGCACCTCGGCGAAGTCGGAGACGGACGGCAAGTGTGAGCGGCGTGCAAGGCAGTCTGCCGCAAACCAACTCATATCAGGGGCCGAAGTTCCATCAGTGAGTTGGGAGATGCGGGCAGTCGCCATATTGGACACTCGTGATGATGCTTGCCGTAATTTCTTTGGGCTTCCCGGATTAGTGCTTTGGCCCAATGGTAGATGTCATCTAAAGTAAGGAGGTCGAGAGGCGGCGGAGTGCGTAGGCCGTTCTGGAGCGGGGGGTGATGTGGTCGACGGCAGCGGCGCGATCGTCTTGACGATGGACGAGCAGGGAGATGTCGTCGACGCCAGCGGCGTGATCGTCATGATGATGGCCGAGCGGGGAGACGTCGCCGTTGTCAGCGGCGCGACAGTCTTGGTGTTGGCGGGACATGCCATGATCTTCGCGGGCGGACAGGAAAGGACGGGGACTTCGGGTAAGAGCAGCAGGAGAGCTGTCGACGACAGCTTGAGACAAAGAGATGGCGTGCTGCCCGCGCCATCATCCTTCATAGGGAGGACCGCGCACGCGCGGTAGGGTCCCTGAGGCAGCTATTCAAGTCTCAAGCACTGAGCAGCATCGTAGAAACAACAATGCAACAAATTGACAGGTACTGCACTTTTACGGCATAAAGAAACTGAAATTAAGCAGGTTCGGGCCCTGCAATTTTAGTCTTTTTATTGCCGACGAAAATATACATTACCTGTTTTAATTTAGCAGACTTTGTCACCCGGTGGAGGGCTAGGTTCGGAGTTCTCCCGCAGTACGAGTCGGCACCCCCAGGAAAGATTCTTTCCTGATGAAGACCAATCTGCTATCCCAACCACTTTCACTCATTAGAAGACAGACTGTGTCATGTCAGAATCCATGCGGAGGCAGCGGGGAGTTGTTGTTTAGAGTGATATTGGGGAATACGGTAAGCTCTAGTATAGTGTTACAATGATGGTTAAAAGGCTTTTTTTTTTTTTTGCATGCAGAGGTCTGTACATAAGGGGTACAAGGCTAAGAGATCAACTAACTATGTTGAAAACATCTTACCTTGTGCGAAGTTGGCTTGACAGGAACTTGAAGACGAAGCCGGAGGGTAACAATGCGGAGGCAATATACTGTTTGAACTGAAGGTGGACAGGAAGAGACCTGAGGTCAATGTCGCAACTGGTCGGTATTTTGAAAAAAAAACGAAGCACAGCATAGGGATGACGTTGGAGCCTTTGTGGGAAGTTGGCTTGGCAGGAGCCTGAAGGTGAGGTCGGAGGATGATGATGAAGCGGAGGTAGCACACCATTTGAACGGAAGGCAGATAGGAAGAGATCCGGAAGGCAATGTCGTTACTGATAGATATGTTGAGAATCGAAGTATGGCACGGGAATGATGTCGCAGCCTTGTCAAATAGTTAATGAAGCAGGAGGGCAAAAACATAGGTGTAGCATAATAGTTTGATTACAGTTGCGGCGAGGAGAATGGTTATAAAGTCCCAACGGGAAAAACCAATATAAGCGGACACCTCGCCGGCCCAAAGGACGTGGGAGGGCCGAGCAGTTTTACGGGAACATTCGAAAGCCGAAAGCTACGCCTGTGGCCTTAGCACGGCAAAGGGAGCAAGGCAGGTCCCCTTCCGCCAGTCTGGCATTCGGATGTATACCATGAAAAACAGGAAGGAATAATGCGGCGTTGTCGTACTGCTAGACGGAGTAGTTGGACAAGTGAGACAGCGAGGGATTTCGAAGTGAGTGTTGCCAAAGTGTGACAGGAGAAGCTTTGGAAGTGCATGGCGTAGTTTCAGCGTCGGTATGTTGAACGGAGGCGGAAGGTGGGGAACAGGGAGTAATGATGACGGAAGCGGAAGGGACACTGTTTGGTTGAGAAGGGAGAGGCACTTCTTGTTGTGGGGCAACGGAGGGGTGTTGCAGTGACAGTGAAACAGGAGGCAGTGAAGAATCATGCACAGATTCGAAAAGGTGCGGTAGCGGAGGTGTGAAAGACCTTGTAGCAGTGGCCAAAGGATCTTGTAATGGTGAGGGAAGCGGTGACGGGGCTGCACGATGCAACGACCTTGGGGAAGATAACAGGTGCATGGTACCAGAAGAACATAAGGATAGTGAGGCAGACCCGATGGCAGATGGAGCATTGTGAGGGCGCCAAGTCCTGGATCGGGCGCAGTAGTACGCTCGCTACGGAGGAGACGAGGGGATTGAAGATACCCAGTTGTAATGTGCTTTGAGCAAGGCGTAATTTAGGTGTTGCGAATAGTATCACCTGTTCACTATTTCTATTTCATTTGTAAGAGCTTCGTTTGCAGCTCGGAGAATGGCATTATCCGCCCGAAGTGCGTCAGCGTCGGCAGCCACCTGGCGAAGGGCCGGAAGGTCTGACAGAGATGATCGGAGGGTCGTATATTACCCGACGAATTGTTCCGTGAATCTTAAGACAAAATCAATGTTAAAGATGAGGTTCTCCATTTCCTGAGCGGAGAGGTGAAGGCCTATAGTGAGGGCTTCACGTAAGACAAGAGCCGAAGGAAAGGGAGATAGCGGAGGCGGAGGTTTCGTGTTAAGAGTAGACGAGTTCTAAAGCGGAGGGTCAGATTGAGGCGGCGGCTGGGTAGCGGAGGCTAACTGACACCTTGACTTTGTTACCGGGCAGGTGTCTTCGGAGGTGGAGATCGTCGTGGCATGGTGTAGAGGAGGTACGAAGGGGTGACGTGCTCGTTTGATATGTACCGGAGGTCTGGCCGGCCATACTAGATTTGAAGGAAACCGTTTTGACAGGACGGTAGAGAGACGTGCTCGCGACAGCAGGAATGTTTTCTGTTGAAGGTAACTGTGGCTGGATCGTTGAGTGCGGAGGGTAAACATGAGGTGGCACATTATGCCAAGCTGAAGCACTTGTAGCAGGCTGTGGGGTAGTGATGTCGGAGGACGGTGATTGCACCAACGTAGGAGGGTTTTCTGCTTGTGAGAGTCCTGGAGAAGCGGGCGATGCGGAGGTATGTCGGCGCTTGGGCATGTTGGGGACCGTCGTGCTTGGTGAAAGGCTGCCTAGTCCTAATTTTTTTGATGAATGAGGGAGACGCTTCCGCGAGATAATAGGATGACTATCTTGAGGTGGGGCGGATGCGGGAAGGGCCGATCCCGAGGAGCCATTTGACGACGTGCACGGTCAGCGCGGTATTTGGAAAGATGTTGGCATTTTCTAATTATCGCCCAACGTGGAGGGTAAATATTGACGCAGACCCTACATTTTTTGAGCAATCCATCACATAGGCGGTGCCGTTGGCAACATGGATGAGGATCGGTTCGCACTTTCGTAGACAGTTTTGAAAAACCAGGGCACTTGCATGGGGTTGGAGAAGTGACATTAGGTGCTTCTAGTTGAGCGTTGGGAATGTCTGCCGGAGGATGGTGAGAATCGTTGGAAGACGAGGAGTCTGCCATCGCGGAGGCAGTGTGGCTATGGCAATGACGGTTAGACGCAGCGGTGGCGTTTGAATTTTGCAGCCGTTATAGTCGCAGCATGGGGCGCCACCTGTCGGTAAAAGGGCGAACTTCGACTACAGCGTGGTCGGAGGCTGACGGCCGCGTCCGCGAGGTGGGAAGGGAAAGAAGGTCACCAAAGTGACCATGCATGCCGCTGCACGTGCATAGAAGTTTCTGTTTCGCTTTGTTTTTTTTTTTGTTTTTTTAAGGTGGCTCATGTAGTCAGTATTTCGTCGCAACTTGTGTGAGAGTAACATTTTTATTGTGTGTTGTGCATTGTTTTTTTTTTTTTTGGAGGAAGGTGGCGGAGGAAGACGATCGAGGGCTATAACTTCATAAGGGTAGGGCCATGAAGGAAGGTTGAGTACTTAACAAATGTAGTAGAACTGAACCAGTGAGCATGACACGGAGGAACAAGGCAGACTGGGTGACATGAATCGTCTGCGGCGCTGAGGTGTTAACATCGGTCAAGAGGTGTGGTGATAGAACAAGGAAGCGCACAGTGTTAGGCAGTCAATGAGCCGGAGGTGAAGTCGGAGGAGACAGGTCGTTGGTGCCTGGAGGAAGCAACAGCCAGCAAGCAGAGGCTAGGTGAAGCGGAAGGTAGTTGGGGTGGAAGCGGTGTGATCCCTTGTACAGTAACTGGGTTGTGTCGTAGGGTTGTTGGAGATCAAGGTGAAAGCGAAAGGAAGCCTGGTGATGATGGTTCCATGATGGTATAGTGAACATCATAGTGATGTTCCTCATCGCAGAAGAGATTGATTGCGGAGGTGGGAGCAGGAACTGGAGCCGGAGGTTCCTTGGTTAAAAACGCGTGATGGGAAAAGGACCTGCGGAAGGCCGGAAAAGGAAGCGGAAGGCGCAGGCAGTCTGGAGGAAAAAATGAAGGAGACGCATGCGATTCCATACCAAGGGGAATCGTAACGATGGGTGATGGTAAGATGGGCGGTGGGAAGAAATTCGCACTGACACCGGAGGCGGAAGGCGTGTCTGGGACGGAGGTTGCCCCATGGGAGGACGGCCATATCGTCGCGCAAGGGCCTGTGAAAGACGTACACGTCGAGGGGAAGAGCAGTCCTCCTGCGGAAGAGGAAGGGATGCATGTGAAGGTAAAAAAGTAGAGGAAAGCAAACACTGTGATGACGTAGCGTAGGGTTGGTCAGGATGATGAAGCGAAGCATTCCTTGAAGCAAAAGCGGATGCGGAAGGAGAGGGACGGTGTAGTAAACCATCCTGAGTAAGAGATTCCGTAGTGGAAATGGAAGAAGGAACATCCTCCTGCGGAGGCGGAGGAGGAAGGAGGCAATCTTGTCCTAAAGAGATGGACGAAGCCATAATGCCGATCCAACAAAGGTGATGTTAAATGGTAGCGGAAGAATCCTTCCGCAGAGGCGGAGGTATGCGAAGGTATCCAAGGGGAAGCTCAAGAACGACCACTCGCGGTGATCGCCCTAGGAAAAATGATGCTGACAGACGCCGCGCTGAGACTTATACAAGCAAGCCTCGCGCATGCGCGGTACTGTAAGAGATCGGCAGGGAAGACAACTTTCAAGACTCTAGGAGAAAATAGCTCTAAAGGGGAAACTGCTAAATTAAAACAAGTAATGTATATTTTCGTCGGCTATAAAAAGTTGGTTTTTAGAAAGAGAACCACTCCGACGTTATGGAAGGCAGGGGGCCAGAAATGTCGATGGCTTAGCCAACCATAATTTTCTCTAAGCTAGAAATAAGTTCAGTTTTAAACTATAAATTTAGAATGGGGGTCCTAAAGTTAAATTTTCAAAAGCTAAACTAATAACATACGAACCACTACCGTTTGCCCGCCATGGCAACCTTTGGACGTGACATCTCCACTCCCGACTGATGTGACCCTTCTAGCTTTGAGATCTATGAGCTGTGCTAAGGAGTGAGAGCTGCTGGGGCTTTTTATGCTGGAGAGGGGGATTCTGGCGACCAAAGCGCGGACTCACGAGGATGCTAGGCACCTCTGATTGGCTGAGGGCCAGGAGAACAATGGAAAGTGGGAGGAGAAGTCGGTTTGGCAAAGGGTTTTGGTGCAGATCCGTTTGAAGGAACAGGGACATGTAGAGATGGACCAGATTGAGTTTAACTCAACTTAACATTGGGAAAGGCCGTTGAATTAAAAAATTGCTTGTGGCCTTTGTATTGACAAGATTGTTAAATGCGTAGAGTCAAATTAAAGCTTAGTAGGCTGGCTACTGCAATGGATAAACCACTGCTGCTAAATTAAAGAAGCTTTAATCGAAAACTGTGATGTTACACATCACAACTATAGAAGGTGGGGGGGGGGAAGTGTATAGCACAGACTTAAACTTTGGACTCGGATTGCACTGGTGTACAGATCTTTTCAAGATATGGATTTAATAGAAGGAAAAGTTAGGTGTTTGCATTCGGAAGGTCACAGTCGGAGTTTGGATGGAGACTTTAAATAAACTATTTACATTAAAATTTGTGTCCGTTAAAAATGCCGATGTCAAAAATGGTTCGAGCTCATGGTAGTGTTCTAGGGGCAAAAGAATATAATAAAAGGTCAAATAAACTAACTTAGTAAAATGCTATAAAGCATTAATTAAGTTGGACTATACTGCTGAGGCAGAAGGACAGAGTTTGATCTAAAGTAGACATTTTTCATAGCATTTGCAATCGTTCAAGTACAAATAAAAAATATCGTCTAAGTGTCTGTATCCACACGTATATAAGGTTAAGTACCCGAAGGCAGCCCCTCCTAATTCACAACTAACCTAGTGTGTTTGGGCTTTTTGCCCTAAAAGAACAAAGAAAAATAATTACAAATATACTTGAGTGTTTCAATAATGGCGACCGGAAGTGACGAGCGCTATGGCAGGTTTTGGAGTGTTTTTCAAAAGGCTGTAGTTTATCTTCGAGATGGAATTTCGGGATTCTGTTTCCCCAGAATTGTAACTGGAGTACAGGGCTATTAAATGGTTAAGAGTTTGGTCATTTTGGTCCAATATTGCCGGAGATGTGCCAGGTCAAAGACCGAGGTCTTTTTGCACTTGGGCGCTCGAGAAAAAAAAGTGTTCATTGCGAAAACGAAGGTTTTTCGGCAGTCCGACATTACACTAGCGTGCGCTACGAAAAAAAAATGTTCGCTGCAAAGAACGAAGCTTCCCTCAGGTTTTTTTATCTTTTGAGTTGAGGTAGCCTCTCAAATCCGGCGAAGTACAAGCCATCGTTACACAGGAAGGCAGTGTAGCTGTCCAGCTATTTAGGCCTACGTTGCTACCGCAGTACGTTATCAGCAGGCAAATGAAAGTGTTTTATCGAAATAAAAGCAAAGGAAAAAAAATACAAAGGATTTTGGAATGCTATACAGCAGTTTGAGTAAGATTCTAAAGGACAAATAACATTTGGAAGGAAAGCAACCTGCTTGTATGAAGATGGCGAAGCTGCTTTATTTTGTCTCGTTTTGAGACACTAGAGCAAAGAACTGTTTTTGTAAGTTTAGAGTTTTACTAAAGTAGATTAACGTACAAGGAACATGTTTTTGCTGTATTACTTTTGCACTTACTTCCATATAGACCTTTTGTCCTGAGGATATCGCTTCAAGTTTTCCAAAAGATGATCAATACACATCTTAAGACATGTTTTGGTTGAAAGTCGACAGGCTCCTAACATTTCGTGCAAGCCTTCTCTTATCTCCATATTAAAGTCCTACACAAATGAATACAACCAGACAGTAAATCATAACTATCCACTTTTCTTTATGTAAAAACATTAAAATGCTGGGTGCAACCGGTTGATTTTGTTTCTATTGCCTAACTGAAAATATTGTTACTGGCAATACTATGAAATTCACTCATCGTAAAATGGATTTAAAACTTTTTAAAACGCACACTTTCAAAACTCGAGACACTCACGTATTTGCTAATTTTCGATAACTGAAGATAACAGCACAGTTATCGAAAATTAGCAGATGTGTGAGAATCTCCAGTTTTGAAAGTGTGTGTTTTAAAAAGTTTTAAATCCATTTAATGATAACTGAAGATATCATTACCTATATTTTTAGCATTCTCGTTCTTGAATGCTCTTTCCCTAGAGAAGCAAAATTACAGGCCTACTGCCAGCTCTGTAACCTCAGCGTGCATATGTCGCGCACCATTCCTATAAAAGCGCCGAGGCATCCACGTGTTCCATCTTTCGGTCCTTTCAATATGTCAAGTGGTGACTCAAGAGCAGAGGCCGGGTCGTTTACAAGTAATGTATATTTTCAGATAGGCAATAGAAACAAAAATCAGCCGGTTGCACCTGGCATTTAAAAGTTTCTAGTTTGCCGCCGAAAATATTATTTACCTATATTTTTTTAGCATTAAAGTAGACCTCGTCAAAACTGGCGGTAGGCACCACTTAACAGTCACCTCAAGGTTACGAGCTGGCTCCCCTGGGGTCTAAGACCCCACGAACCGAAAGAATGGGGACAATTTTACCTAATTATGAAAGCGTAACCTCGGCAGAACCTCGCCGAGCGACAGACGACAGTCGAAAAAGGCAACAGTAGAAGACGACAGGTCCAATCTGTCCCAACTTCCGAAGATGACAGAGGTGTAGTGCTTACAATGCCGTAGTGAAACTTTATTCTTTTTGTCGAACAGTAGTCGAAAGCATGTACGGTGCGTTGTAGTTTTCCTTATAAGTGAAATAAAAAATATTTCTAAGTACAGCCAAATATACAAAAGGCGGGTCCAGTGTGGGGGAAAGTCGTTCAGTGGTAAGCCACGACGGTCAATGAACATGCAGTACTAACTTCATGTCATCCTGGGTGACGGTCTCGAAGAATATTGCAAACAGCATGCAGGTCTTGTGGAAGCTGTAGAGCAGATGATCCTCCGGTCGAGGAAGACAACATGACGGGCATCCAGGTTCAGAGTCCATTTCAAAACAAAAGGACATATGAGACCAGGCAAGGCAGTCCAGCAGCAATGTTTAGAGTCTGTGGTGGGCTTGAAAGTTCGATAGGCAAAAGGTTAAACAAATGGATATGCAGAATAAAATAAGGTGCGTGACACGAAATGAGCAGATACGCAGGCTGAGGAACCAAAGTCAGAGTTAGTGAAGTCCTGGGGCATCCAGAATAGTACTTTAGTTGTCAGAAACAAGTCCAAAAGTCAAGAGGTGCAACCTGGTCGAAAGTGAACAAAGTCTGGTCTGGTCTGGTCTGGTTGGAGATAGGTCCACGTGAAAGGCAGATGCATAATCCGTAGGGGATAGGTTGATTGAAGAAGCACCGACGGCGAAAGAAGGCGAGGTCTGAATGAGTCTTGGTGTCCGATTTTCAGGAAGAAATGGTCCAAACTACATCAGTGACGAAAATGTTAAGTGCACTTACGAAAGAGTCTTAAACAAGTCTGGCCTAGGTTCTTCGATGCGATAAGTTTAAGCGTGAATTAAAAGAACGTCGCCATTGGTGAAGTCAAAAGCAACGTGAGTAGCCTTAGCAGTCTTACGACAAGCTGCGCAGGGTAAGTCTCTGGTAACATGATCCGAGAATTGGATGATGCCGAGATAGACCGGGATGAAATCCGTAGTGTAATCGTATTGCTATATTGAACAGGAGGTGTACTTGTCTGGTGGGAAAGAAGCGATCGCCGAAACTAATCAGGAAGGAAATGATCCGCTGTTGTCGAGATACTTCATCTTGTCGGAATGCTACCGATACAACTGGTGACAGGGGAGACGATCAGCTAGCCAATTCTAGCGAGATGTGTGTTAGTAGCGGCCCCCGGATGTTGGCTTCTCCCGCGTACACTCGAAACCAGCGTTGCTAACGCAGGGCTGAGCAATTGCCAGAGCCTCGAGTGGAGGAATGGCTGACGGAGAAAGTAGTGTCGCATGCCGACGATCGTGACGCTTGTGTCCTCGTTTTCGTTGAAGCCGAGATGCGATGGGAGATCGTCCGTAGTGTGGCTTACGTGTAGCTGAGGACTGTTAGCCAGTGGAGAAAGCAGTTTGATCTTGAAGTTGGCGAGGTCAAGCCGGAATCACCATAAAGTGTCATGACGTTGGAGATGATACACCTCGTCGGTAAGGGCGACGTTTGCTGCGCGCAGAACCTCTACCTCTGAAAGCTGGGCTTGGATGCAGGCGGTGGGAGAACATTTTTCGAAAGTTATTGGGATCGACAGATAGAAAACTGGAGACCCCGGTCAAGATTCATCGCCGGCCCACGACCCGAAGCAAAATACAAAGGCGTGCTGGCAACCGCTGGAGCGACGTCGATAGGATGGACTTGCAAAGACACTGGGTCTTCCACAACCGAAGGGCCTTGCGTGGCGGGTGGAACCTGAGATACCTCAGAAGAAGCCTATGGGGGAACCGGAGTCGCTTAGTATAGAAAGAGTGACCGTTGATGTATCCTGACTTGGTGTCGAAAGTGTTGATTGTTGGGCAACGTTGAGAGGCAGAACTCTTGATGCAGAGTTCTAGTTGTCTTCTTGTGTCGCCGAAGTGAGGTTGTTGGCTGTAGAGATGGCGACGTTGCAGATTTTCACATGGTAGTGGATGGGGAGCGAGAACTCTAGAGCAGACTGCTGCCCATGGGACGATGAAAGCTGTATCGGTCGCTTGATCCGCTTTCGTTTGGAAGAGTTTGATTGTATAGAAGTCGACTGGACTGGTTGCACGACTGCTGTAGCCTGTTGAGATGCAAGCAAAAGTTCTCTTTTTGGCGTGCGTGTTGCTCCTTGCGAGCCTTGAACCTGTGTTGAATCACCAAAAATTGCTTTTGTGTATTTTCATCGATTAGTTCTCATCGAAGAGGCAGATTTCACGTGGATTGGTGAAAAAGTTACATGAACGATGAAACCTGCATCCTTGATGCGGGTCGATGCTAGGCTTCCTGGTGACAATGGCGGCGCAGGATCATCTTTCAGGCATATGGGGCGATGTAGCAAAGCTGAGGAGCACTGTTCTCCTGAGGATCCTTGTGTGGATAACTGGGAGAAGTTGGCACAATATGGCGAAGTTTACCCATGTTGATGAACGAAAAACCATTCTGATCCAAAATAACACACCATGAAAGAGTCACAGTATTTCGTAACAACACGACCTGAGACAGACACAATGTTCCCACCAATACTGAGTGTGGCATTGTGGGAAGGAGTGGCTTACAAGAACTGTTGGTAGACAGCAGCAGGAGTCCAGGGTTTGGCGAGAGAGCCAGTCTTATATGGCGAGATGTTATCAAAGTGTGGCAGACGTAAAGAGGTGGTCCGACTTGAGTGATCCTGAAGTTGATCGAAGCGTGCAGTTAAAGAGTCTATCTGAGCTGTTGCGCATTATTGTAAATAAACATTTTCGCCCCCCCCCCTCCCCCCTTTGAAACGAAAGCCGAGGATGGGAGGTGATAGTAGGTGAAAGAGGAAAACGGGTTGAAGATCACGGCGACAGGCGACGGATAATAGGGGACAAGCGACGGATAATAGGGGACAGGCGACGTACCCTGACAGGGTAGGAGGCGACAGGAACTAAGCTGGCCGAAGGTTTGGACTAGTTAGTGAAAAGAAGGCAGACGTAAAGTGTAGTGGTGCTTACCGCTTCTAGAGGAGCTTACTGTCTCGCACCGACATCTGGGTGTACTATTCTAGCGGTTGTTATAGTAACTGAGTGGCCATTTTTACTTTTTCGGAAAAATAAGTCTGCGCTCTACTGTCCCGGCGTTGGGGGTAGGGAACTCTGATGCCTGAGCATACTAACTATTTACTATATCTCCAATAATGGTTACAGTTGCCAGCAGATGGGTTTAATACTGAATCCTGGTTCTAGGCCAATTAATTGACTAGCGCTACAAACCTGCTATTAATCAACAAATAACAAAAACGTTGGCATTTACTCTTCGTTTAATGAGAAGTAGTTATTCTCAATTTACATTACATGAATGTTAATTTGTTACAAGCTTGTAATGAAGGTCGTACTTCAAAACTTTTTTTCCCCTAAATCACAACACAGCGCTCAACACCATTGGGCAAAGTGCCCACCGCCCCACAGCCAAAACTTCATGCTATCATCTCCAATTTTCAACAGCAGCATCTTAAAACATTTTACTTCGTTCCCTTCGGAACAGAATTTGAGAATTCAGCATCAAATTAAAACTATGAACACTTTTCCAGCGTCTACGCCAAACCGGAAGTGACACCGTAACTCTCACTTCGATATTTATATGTACAAACTCGTTTGATTTCAGTGTCGGGCATAAAGCCTAAAGCTTACATAAACTCATGTTGTAAATAGGGGTATTCTCTGGGACTGCAAAATCCAGCCCAATGTACATTTTGATGCATCAACTATTTTATGTACGTAAACAACACGCACACATAACCGAATTTTACCAGCCGAAAATAGGCCTTTAATTTTAACTTTCATTTTACGATGTTTACTTTAAAAACTATAAATCAACATCACCATTCATAAATAATCAAGTGTATTATTATTCTAACTTAAACTTAAGCTTTGTATTTAAAGCATTTCGGTAGTTTTAACTGGAACTTAATTCAGTCTGGTCAAATAACAACAATCGCAAAAGCCCACTCCATTTATCTTGTATTTTATTTCAAAATATTTATTAACAGCTTTATTTAATTTAGATCTTCATCCTTCCCTTCAACTGGCAAGCGAATTTCCTTCTATTAAACTGTTTTAGTTCATGAGCAACAAACTGCGTTTCGACCCTCCCCCCCTTCAATCTTCAATTTTGAAAATATCAGTTAACTGCCACTTTTGGAAAAGGCCTTGTCTACTCTAAGAGTTGGCAATCCCTTTGATCCAAGGCAGCCCCCAACCCCCTTCCTATCAGCATTCAGTATCCAATCCCCATCCAGTCACAGTGGAGCAGCTACCTCAACCGTCCGCGCTTTCCCTCTACCTTGCTTGAGTGACAGCTTGGTCAGACAACTCG